>JAGKTI010019263.1:0-17116 GCA_018397915.1 Birgus latro | reverse complement strand
GTGTGTGTGTGTGTGTGTGTGTGTGTGTGTGTGTGTGTTGAGACATTTCCTGGGTGGAGACTCACCTATTGCTTATCTGTCTTTGGGTTGGGGTTGTTCGTGCAGTTCCCTTTCCTCTGCTTTCTCATATTCCTTTCCCTCTTCCCCATGCTTACCATTTCAGCGCTACCCTCCTTCCTCCCTAACGTGCATGCACAGTATCATCTGGTATTTTTTCATATTTTTGCCACTCCCCCTTTCGTTACATTGATTCTTTGGGTACATTCCCTCATTTTGTTCCATTCCTTTCCCATTCCATTTTTGAATTTTGTTCCTTCTTTCATTCCAGTTCCTCTCATGCCATTCCTTCACTTGTTCCTTTCCTTCTTCCATTCCATTGCTCTTTCATTTAATTTCTTTTTCGTTCTGTTGCTTCTTTCGTTCCATTCCCTCTTTGTTCCATTCCTGCTATTGTTCACCTTTTCCATTTCCTCTTCGTCTCCTTATATAAGGATTGGTCAACAAAACGCAGAAAAGAATGAGCACTCAGCTGGGGCAACATTTGCACATTGCAACTGGTCTAAGCATTTGCCCGTTAACCTGGCTTCAGGTTACTTGACTCTTGTCTGACACTCAAGCTTTCTACCATCCTGGTACAAATAGGATCAAAACTGTGTTACAAACCTTGCCCTTTGATGGTTTTCCACAAACTGCGCGCACAGATGTAACTGAGTGACTAACACCCATAAAGAACAGTGTCTGCACTTTTTTTTTTTTTTAATGTGTCCGACTCTGGGCATAGGCTTCACAGCCTGCTATCAAGGCCCAGCAGTCCTCCTACATACCATACACCTCTACATGTCACCACTTCGGCGCTAACACCCTCCGTCCATAATGAATACATGCTAGGGCTGTCTCATACAGGACTGGTGTATTGGTATTAGCGGGGGTATTTTTACGACATGTCGGCGGGTCTTCTGGCAGATTATTAAAGCCTGATTTAATGAAATTCAAATCCTTAAACTGTTCCCTGCCCCAGTGGGGATTTGAACCTGGGTCCGCTGGGACTACAGGCCACCTCTCTACCGATTGAGCCACCGCCTCATGGGTGTATTACTGTGGGCAATACCAATAAATTTTAATGAACTAATGCAACTCCCATTTTGCAAAGAACTGACTAGGTAGACATAAGAAAGCAAAGATATAATTAAGTGGAAATATTAAAAGGATATAAAACAGGGAGGAACGAAAAAAAAGACGATAAGCCACAAAAGCCGAAAAGGAAAAATAAAGTAAAGTCACCAAAATGAAGAAGATTAAAATGAAAGACAAACATGAAATGAGCCTCCAACACACACAAAAGTAGTAAAACCGAGCAAGAGGCGGCCCAATGTAAGTAGAAAAACTGGATCAACAAAACGTTGATATTTCTGAAAACAATCGTGAAGGCGAGTTTGTCCTGGTCACAGAGTTGGTGGGGTTGATGGGGCAACGAGAAGAGGAGGGAGAGGGGAAGACGGGAACGAATAGACGGGAGGAAAAGGGGTCAATGAAGAGATAAGAGGGGAAGAGGGGAACGAAAGGGAGAAACGAGAATAATGAGAAGGAGTGAGAGGATGAGAGAGAGGGGAATGTGTGAGGGCTAAGCAGGAAAGGATGAAATTCACGGAGAGAGAGAGAGAGAGAGAGAGAGAGAGAGAGAGAGAGAGAGAGAGAGAGAGAGAGAGAGAGAGAGAGAGTGGAAAAGCAGAGAGAAGAAATGATATGCGGGCAGGAAAGAGGGATGAAGGAAAGGGGAGGGAGGGAAGAGAGAAGGAGAAACTGGATAAGAAACGAAACACAGTGAAGGTGCGAAGAAGGCAGAGGAATTGCGAGAGAGGGGGAAGTGAAAGAGAGGTAATCGAGGAGGAGGAGGAGAAAACTGTGTGAGGAGAAATAAATTATATGGAAAAAGAATACGCAGATTAACGGTTATCGACCACACGAGATAGGATGGAGGGAAGATGATTCGTTAAGGAGGAGGGATGGGGAACGGAAGGAGTCGTGATGGGAAGTATCAGGGGAGGAACAAAGGCAGAAGGGATAGGAGGAAGGGCATAAAGAATAAGAGGAAGGGAAGAGTCGTGGGTAGGAAGGAAGAAAGGGTAGAAGTGAAGGGAGATACAGTGGGAGAGGGGAGGGGGAGAGGGGAAGAAGAACAGGTAAGAAGAAGGAAGAAATGAGAGGTATGGATGGAGCGTAAGATGAAAGTAGTGGAAAAGTAGGAGGAATAACGGGAGAGAAGAGTGGAAAGAAGAAAGGGTGAGGAGAAGTGAGGGAGTTAACAGAAACTGATAAAGCGATTAACGAGCGAGAGGAAGAAGAATGGGTGAGAGAAACGAAGAGAGACGATTGGGAGGAGTTAAAGAGTAGAAGAAAAAGGTTAGAGGGGTGAAGGAAGGGTAGGTGATGGGAAGGAGAATTGGTGAAAGGAAGGGAAGGGAGGAAGGGTGAAAGAAAAAGAGAAGATGTGAAGGAAAAGAGGGAAAGTGAGGGGAAGAATAAAAGGTGAGAGAAAGGAAGACAGGCGAGAGGTCGGGGTTAATGGGAAAGTGAACAATGATCGACAGGGAGAGGGCGGGGAGTGAGGGGAAAGAAGAAGTGGTTAAGGGTTAAAAAGAATAACAGAGAAGTATAAACGAATGACAGGAGGTAAGAAAAGAGGGAAGAATTAGTTCGGGTAGCAAATATGGTAAGAGGAAGAAATGAAGAATCAGGGAAGGGAGACAGTACATATTCATTTGTTTTCTACATGAATAGTTAGACTCAACAGCAGCAGTCTTGTCAAAGCACTGAAAAATAATGCACTGTACTGTAACAGGAGAAAGCACAGACGAGGGCGGGGAAAGCTTGGTTCCCTGGAGGCCCCTTCCTCTAATCCGCAGTGAATACAGATCACAGATGATAATGCTAATATTTTTTTTACGCCTCATTACATATACTAATAATTTTATTTGAGAAGGTTCCTGCAAAAACTTTTGTATGCTTCTCCTTTTTTTTTCCTTATATCGCATCTCACCACTCCACATTCATCTCAGCATTCTGGATCAAAGACACGTATAACCTCCCACCAATTTACAGTATGGATACGCCCCTGGCGATTATTATGAGTACTTCATGTGTGATAACTGATTCCACATCACCGACAATATGTGAGCGTCAAACAACATACCGTACCAATTAGACTTTTTTACAAGTGAGAGGTTCAGTCAGACACATGAAAGATGCAACAAACGTCAGCATGGCGGCCAGTCGTTCAGATCCAGGGATTGTGAAGGGGCGGGGGGAGGGGGGGAGAAGAGGATAACTGGGATGAGGGAGTAGAAACGGAGGGAGTGGGAGCAAGGAGCAGGGAAGTGTGGGGAGATAAGAGGAAGCACAAGCAAATGCAGGGAGAAACAAGACCAGAAGGATGAGGGAGGAGCGAGGCAAGACAAAAATGAGTAAGGAGTCATGGGAAGGGAGAGAGGAGAGAGCGGCAGGAGGGGTCAGAGACAGGGAGAGAGAAGTTCAGGGTTGATGGTTAACCTATTTAATACTATGAGGTATTTTTTGCCTATTTTTTGCTCTCTCCAGACGAATTTTTATATATTTTTTAGCTTAGGAGAGACATCCAGTACTGGTTGGTTGAACGAGGGCTGTTTTATAGCTTCCCCGTTCGAAAAGCTTCTACGTTGCCTAAACTTGCCCTGTAGCAGTACGAATAAACTAAAATCGGTGCTCTGATTGGAGGGGTTAGCTTATCAAGAAGGAAAAAAAAAACTGACGTCATTCTTGGTCTAACCTGTAGAGGAAATAGTAGCATTATTGTATGCACCTACTGTCTCCCCTAAGCTGAATTAAGTTGTCTGGAGTCAGCAAGGAGCCATAATGAATAGTTGCTTGTATATGAATGGCTCCAAACTGAAAGAGGCTAAATATTTTTCCAGCCTCATTTTGATAATGCAGGAATCTCTAATGATCCGGGTGATAAGGGTTAGAACATACAGGGAAGAGTGTGTAATGTAGGTGGAGAGATTTTTTTAAGATCTGCTAAGAAATGGAAAAAAGTGAACAGGAATTCACAGTGGTTCATGGTTGTAATGAGGGAAGATAATGTAGACAGATCCAAATGTATATAATCAGGAGAGTCATTGGAACACGAGCATCAATGCAACGACAAAATCAGAGAAATAATCCCTTGCCGAACAGAAGCTAACAATTTCAGGATTTCCCAGGACATGGATGATGTTAATAACTCTTTCTGCAAAGGACGGTTCAAATAATCCCAGAACTAAAAGCTGGTGGGTCATAGTTAAAGTTGAGACAGCTGAATGAGAGCAAGCCTTCAGCGAGAACAAAGTTTCCAGCGAAGAGCTATTAGAGAAAGTTTGCTGAGGCAGGAAAGTGGCACAAAGGAAGAAGTCTAGAGAACCATAAGAGAATCATCGGCATTTCTTGGCTTCCAGGGAAAGTGGGTGGAGGGACAGCAATGAAACCTTTCACACATGTGATGGCGGGAAAGTTTTGAGTAAGGAGTCCGACTTGTGTGCGTGAACACACATCTTGTTGCTGCCCTACCATTCCACTTCCTTGTTTTGCCATGCCCTGTTCTGATTTGCCCCTCCTCACCACTGCCCTACTCAGTCCTGCCCACCAGCACCACTGCCCACGCAGCTCTCCTCTCAGTATTCCGTGGTTTCTCCCGTTCCTATTTGACTTCATAAGACCAACATTTTTATGCATCATTTATCCCTTATTTCACATCTCAGTTCGCTTCTCTCACATCCGGTAATCAGTGTCTTATACTGGTACCGCCTTTCCTTCGTCACCTGTTTTTCCCTTTCACATCTTTACATCTCCTGTTTACTATCATCTTTACTTGATCGTCATCCTTTCGTTCTTCACCTCTCTTCCCTACATCTCTTGGTTCATTCCTTCACTTTTGTCTTCCTGCCTGCTAAATATTTCACACACTAATATTTTCCCAAGTATTCTAATTACTCCCTAGTTTCTTGTTCACTGCTGTGTCGTTCCTACTCGTCTTTTTATCCATCTCTCATCCATGTAGTACGTCAGGTCAGGTCATGCATTGATCTGCAACTCGTACCATATCCAGTGATACATATTTCATGGTTGGATCGTCGGCAGCTAAATCGGCAGTCCCACTGGTTTTGTCCAGTTAAGGTGACGTAACACCCACCTTAAAAAGAAGCAAGACCTGTTAAAAGGCAGGTGAGCTTATTAAGCTAACGGTCATTTGGAAAGGTAAAGCTAACGGTAATTTGGAAAGGTAGATGGACCATAGAGTTCATTAGCCATGGTTGGCGGTCCATCTAGGTTAAATTCTCCAAACCTGGACCAAGCCCAGTGCCCAGTTAATCCATGCACCTGTCAAAAGGCTAGTTATGAGTTCTCTCCTGATTTGAGATTGGGGAAGAGTTTGCACCCTGTCCCTGAGAAAACCAAAACTGCCAAAGAATGTTAAAAAGAGAGGAAAGATTTGGCTCAGTTGGTCCCGACTGATGTTGAACCAGATTTGCCAGGAGGTCTCTTCTGAGTTTGCTGGAGGCTCAGGACTCTCGAAGGTCCTGTCAGGCTAGTATTTATCATGAAGATAGCCAGGTAAATTTTCCGTGACCCCAACCTAGTGGGGGGGGGGGAGGTAACTCTAGTGGCCTCTGTCCGACATAAGCCGGAAGTTTCGCACGTGAGTTACCTTCATAGGGCACGTAAAGTTTGAATTGTTCTAAGTCTCTCAAAGTCTGGCTGGTTGTCTTTGTTATTACAGGAGTTGAGGTGACTGGGAATCATCATACCGAAACTCTCTGGGGCGAGGCGGCCAAGCCACAGCAAGAGTAGCAGTGATGGTAACTCATGCTGTTTGACTAGCTGTGAAAAGACAGCCTGTCTTAGAAATGTTGCCGTGGCATTTCTACTCACCTTGCCACTCTTGTCAAGAATGTTGGTCCGGTTGATGTGCATATATTTCTGGAGAGGTTTGAGCACACTTTGGGCTTCATTTCTCTCAATGCAATATGTGCTCCTACTGAGGTGAGTGATCTCAAAGATAAAGAGATGTTTTATACTAAGTCCAGCTCAGATTCGAAACAGTGCCCCTCACGGGATATACTATTGGTCTTGGGGTACTTCAGTGCAATTAGTGGTACTGACAGGGAAGGCCTCCAGGAATATATAGCTCCCTTTACCTTTGGAAACAGGAATTCCAATAGTTCTTACCTTCCAAATTTTACAAAATTCCTTGAGTTGAAAACTGATGGATCTTGGTCAGTAAGATGAGAACCGTTAGATCTTGGCTCCAGCAGCCTGATTTTCATAACCAGAGTTGGCATTCCAATGCCGGCAGAGTTGTTAAGATCACAACCAGAGTTGGTATTCCAATGCTGGCAGAGTTGTTAAGGAGATAAACCACATCTCTGTGAGTACTTGACGAAAATTCTGGAAAACATCAGGGCATTCAGGAGAGAAGAGTTTTTGATACTGATGATACACGTGTTGATCCTCTATGGCTACAAAATTAAAACTGAGAGACTGAGAATTCCACGATGCCGTCTAAAATTGTTCCGTCTTAAGAAGCTTATGGATGCGGAATATGCTTAATAGCATCCAGTGACAGTTTCAACTCGGTATGAGGACCCTGTTGAACAATGGGACACCACTGAACGTGTTACTCTAGCATTAGTTGAGGAATATGGTGATCATGTGAGGTCAAAGGGGGATTTTTCTCTTTGGGAACATTGGCAGCAACTGGTGAAAGCTGTTTTGCCAGAATGAGAAGTAGCAGAGTTCTGTTCTGACAGGCAAGATTTTCGCTGAAAATGGAGGAGGAGAAATATGCTACGAAAATCGATGAGGAGATAGATCATTTTCATACTCATGACCTTCGACTTCCTTATCACGTACTGAAGAAACTCTGCTTCAGGCCACTTCCCAAGTTAACTATTTTAAGAGAGCCATTGTAACGGTCGTGTACCATCCCCGTTATATGTATGTATCATCCCCGTTATATGTATGTATATATCCCCTCCCCCCCCCGAATGTTGCCCCAACTAAAAGTGTTGACTTAATGAGTGCTCCCAGACTCGAACGAGCAGAAGCAGATGTAAGTGTCAGTAAGGGGCTGAGGTTTGTAGAGGGAACACTCTGTCCAGCCGCTCCACAGTAAAGCCCTTAAAGAGCTACTCCAGGACTTTCATTGAATCATCAAGGGACTGTGGATAACATATGGTAGCAGCGGTGTCTCGAACCGTCGTTTCTGACCGCCTCCTAGTGTTTAGTGCCACCAACAAATACTCGACGCCCTGCATCTCATGGCCTCACCCTCTCACTGCCTCTCGTGGCGTAATACCGGCTAATACGGGCTCTGCATCTACAGGTGTCCGATTTCCCTCACCAGTGCCATCCTCTAAACCGACCACACCCCTACACATTGCTCCTGGCCGCAAGTGTTGCCGTCGCAGACTTACGCACGTGTCTCACCTGTTCCGACACCTGTTCAGTGCTCATCATCTCGTGTTCCCTCATCTCAAGGTGACCCTCTCCAACATCTGCCGTTCCCCCGATGCCACCCTCTGCATCTGCCACCCACCAGCTTTGCACCTGCCTGTGGGAACATCTGCCCTCGCCCCGCAACTCACCCTTCCACCCCTCAGTGTCTCCCATCTGGTCCGGATTTACTGCTCGGACGTGTTCACATCTCCCAGCCACCGAGCCAGCCTGCCTCCACCACGACACCAGCACGTGACCTCCATGTTCACACCCAGTCTCATCCACCGCCAGCTGACCCGCCACTATCGCCTCACATCCTCGTCTCCACTGCACGTCCACGCCCTTTCCACTTCGTTCACAACTCAGCTGTGTAACTACAATAGTATACCTTCATCCACCCATTATTGACTTTCTATAGAGATTATCCTCTCGATTTTCTCTACAGATTGCATATTATTGTTAATATTCATCTCACCCCCCCCCTCACTTTATACTCACCTTCACCGCCTGTCTTTATTACTCACTCAC
This sequence comes from Birgus latro, assembly GCA_018397915.1. Classification (NCBI taxonomy): domain Eukaryota; kingdom Metazoa; phylum Arthropoda; class Malacostraca; order Decapoda; family Coenobitidae; genus Birgus; species Birgus latro. Next base: position 9,082 of record JAGKTI010019263.1, on the reverse strand, counting down.
ATTTCACCTTTTATTTATTACAACCCGCATCCCGTCATCTTCATACGTTTCCACTTCCATTCTCATGGTACATTTTCTCATCTTCATACTGTAAATATATACATATCCCTACTCATCTCTCATCTTACATTACGTCGCCAGAGTACATGTCATACTATGAATTTACGGAACTTACTCCAACCACTCTCAGCCAAGAAACAACGAATACTCACACTCCACCTGCCGAGGATGATTCAGTGACTCATCTATGTAGTGGGCGCACGTATCCACGACCTGACTCACACCCTACCACTTCATTACCCGGCTGCCCACATCCTTCCCATCCAGATATTATTCATCCAGATACCTCATACTCTATCTCTGACTCTCTGCAGCCTTCTCCAATCCCTACTCCTAACCCTGTCATACACTCTCCTGCCCCACTTCATCTCCCATCTCACTTACACTTACATACCACTACCCTCACTCTCTCTCAATCCCCTACTTCAATCACTTCCACACTTCCAACCATGGCCCAAACAACCCCTACTCCACAGTCTATCTATCTCGACGATCCCAATCATCCCAAATTTACCGGCGAGGACTCAACTTGGTCTGTTTATGATTTCCTCACAGAGGTAGAAACCGACATCCACAATCGGCGGATTACAGATGAAAACATCAAAGTCTTTTATTTCATGGGGCGCTTACACTAAGGCAAATCGGACGTCGGATCCGCGATCCATGCAGGACATTTTGATGGCATTAAAACTTTTGAAAATTTCCGTAAAGAACTCATAACACTGTAGCCAGCATTCCAATGCCGCAACGCTCATTGGATTCACTAATCTCCTCGCTCAAATGGATGAGGATTTGACAGTCCCAACACAACATGCCAAACTATGCAAAGCAGCCGCTGCCATGAAAGCCACTAGTAGCAAGATGCGCCAATTACTTATAGGCACGAAGTGGGTAGAACAAGTAAATGGAGCTCTTATGCATTCACTCAACAACTTTGCAGATTTATTTGGTTACCTGAGATTCCTCCATTGGCTTGATCCTAGACAGAGAGAAATAGCCCTGGAGATAGGTTTCAATCCAGGAGATAAAATTGTTCATATCACTAAAACCATCCATGAAAGAACAGGTTCGAACCGCACGCGTTAGGCCACAAACTGCCCCTTGGTCTCTCAGGTCTGTCACACTACCACTCTGCCAGACCAATACTGCTCCCGTTCAACCACACGAGGCAGACCTGCCACACATCGTTCTCCAACCGCCGGTCGTGATCAATCTAACGTCCGACAGAACGCACAATCCTCGATTCTCTGCTGGCACTGTGCTAAACCCCGACATCGAGAAAACAGTTGCGACCATAAACACACACGGCCTCACTCCCAAATTAGACAGAATACGCCTTCCCACTCGCGTCGTCTTACATGCAAGTATCATAAGACCAGTACAACTCACACTACTGAGGAATGTTGTTACCTCAATCGCCGCCAGTCGGGGGAAGCGCCGCGCCCGTATCAGACCAATATGACGTAGCAACAGAACATCAACTCCCCATCCGCCATGTTGGACCCATAACTTCCTCAGGTCTCATCATTCTAGGATGGAGTAATGACATACCAACTGACTTCATGGACACCGAATCTATAGTAAACTTGATTTCTGATACTTCTTTAGACATCATTTAATGCCACCGCAAACACGTAAGTTTCCTTGAGCTGCCTGACATTCGCCTATGCGGTGTAGAAGGCTCAGAGTTTAAGGTCAAGGGAAAAGTCACTTTAGAAGTACAACTAGACAGTGCCTTGCTCCCTTTCCCAATGGAATTTCATGTTACTAGCGAACTGAAATATCCAGCAGATGCCCTTATTGGCTTACCCACCATGGCACAACACTCCATTGCATTATTGCCTGCCTGTCATAGTATAGACATTTCTGGGATCCCAGTCTACAGTATGGAATGTCCCCGTCCTGTACTTACAATACATTGTCATTCAGTTCCCCCTGACTCTCACACTACCTAAGAGTACAGAACAGGCCAAGCCATCATCATCATCATTATCTGAGAATACATAGATCATTCCTTCGCTGACTGAGAGCAAGGACATGAATTCCTCAAAACCTGATGATACCTCCTCTCAGCATTCAGAAAAGGCTCTTCCAACCTCCTCTAAAGACAACACTACAGCCGACTCAGACATGTCTCAGTTACCCACCTCACAGAGACTGACTGATGTTCTCGAACACGCAGAGATGGGGCATGCAGTAACGAATACGTGCACAATATTGTTACCGCATGAATTCACCAAAGTCTCTGTTCGTGTTGTAGGTGCGAAAGGAGTGGATGTACTAACACTGCCTGAGAAGTGTTGTGTGAATGGCTCAACTTATAAGTCAGCCTGGTGCACGATATTAGAGGACAGTCTATGCTATCTATACTTGCTCAATGTCACTAATGCTCCACTCAAACTTAAAAGTGGTGTAAAGATCGGACACTTCCTAGTATACCCATAGGCCGTAATGGTGTGCCAGGAATCCTCTATCCCTACTATTCATACTGATGATGATAGTAAACCAACAGGTGTATGTGCCATTAACTCTACGGGATCTGCTCCGCCTCGTTCACCTGACCTGCTCTCAAATCTGTCTTGCAAGGATTTTCCACAACATAAATCTCAACTGCTCGATCTTTTGCACCTGTCAGAAGTTTCCTAGGCCTAAGTGGTTACTACCGTAGATTCATTAAAGACTATGCAAAGATCGCCGCTCCTCTAACTCACTTACTAAAGAGAATATATCCTTTGTATGGACTAACGATCAGTCCCAGGCTTTCGAAGCACTAAAGACAGCTCTTGTCAATGCCCCAATCTTACCATTCCCTGATTATACCAAACCCTTTCTTCTATGCACAGACGCCTCAGGTGCAGGACTTGGTGCAGTTTTAATGCAACTAGATCAAGCATCCAGGAAGCGTGTAATAGCGCATGCTAGTTGCGCCCTTACCAGCGCTGAACATAATTACAGTGTCACCGATTTAGAAGCTTTGGCAGTAGTCTGGTCTCTGAAACATTTCAGAGACATAGTATGTGGTTATCCAGTGTATATCCAGACAGACCACCTCCCTCTATGTGATTTGTCTAAGGGACGCAACCTCACCGCTAGTTTAGCTAGATGGTACATCACCATCCAGGACTTCAATCCCACTTTTCAGTATGTCCCAGGAAAATCGAATGTAGTAGCAGGCGCACTCTCATGTCATGTAGTCGCACCTGTCACGTCCCTGCAGCCCAAGGTCACTGACAGCACAACCCTAACGTCAGAGGATGTTCAAAACTCTCAGCATAAAGTTTCCATATGGTCCCAAGTAGTTTATTTCCTAGAACCATGAGATGCCTCGACCTTAGCTACTCTACCAGTACCACTAGATGAGTTCATACTAAAAGATTGTCTCTTGTACAGAAAAACATTCCTTACAGGAAAGGATTTGCCCAATAAAGAAGTACACCAACACATTGTCCCTACTGACCTAATATTTGCGGTCCTTCACATCGTTCATGATGCACCTCACGCATCCCATCCAGGTTAAGACCGATGAAGCACATCTCGAATACTATTGACCAACCATGCGTTGCGATATCAATGCGCACTGTGACTCTTGCATCTCGTGCCACCGCCACAAAGGTTCAACCGGCTTACCTGCACTGCTCTTACAATACCCAATCCCATCACGACCATGGGAAACAGTCTCCATCAGTCTTCTAAAACTCCCTTTTACAGAATCAGGCGCAGAGTATTTGCTTGTAGCAGTCGACCACTTCTCACGCTACTATGTCCTCATACCCCTCCCAGACAAGACCACAAAGAGTGCTGCACGTGCCATCGTAGATCAGGCAATTTGCCCGTTCAGTACACCACATACCATCCTCACTGGCAACGGTACTGAGTTCAACAATAGTCTCCTGGATGAGATCTGTCGCCGCTTTAAAATTAATAAATGCAATGTCGTGCCTAACCATCCAGCTTCCAATGGCCTTGTAGAGCACCACAATAGAAAAATCTTAGAGTGTCTCAGACACCTAGGCTACCATAGTTCGTCATGGGATGACTGGATTCCCCATGTGGCATCCCCAATCAATAGCTCCATCAATGCTTCAATTGTCGAATCTCCCTTCTTTGTCCTCTTTGGTTTTGACAAACACTTCCCATACACCCTGTTATCCTTAAAGCCAGACCCCATCTATAACAAGAATGATTATGTCAAAGTAAAACTGGCCAACTTCCAAACAATCCACCAGAATGTAACATCCAATCTCACTTCATCTTAGGAGGACATGATACAACGCCAACATAAATCTGCCTCTCCTATCACTATCAACGTCGGTGATCTAGTCTTTACTCATTCCCATACACGCACCTCTAAATTAGAAGACAAATTTACCGGCCCCCACCACGTCCTTAATAAACAAGCTAACAAGTTTCACATCCAAGACCTATCCACTACAGACACCAAGTGGTCCATGCTGACGATCTAAAGCGTGCAACACGAGGCCTAGTGTTGGAAAAATCACTTGCGCAACCTACTGCTATCCCTCCTAGTCCACAAATCTCTCAATCTACCCCATCTCCACCTATCCATCAGTCTCCTTCATCTCCACCTACGCCTACTCATTCATCAACCACTCAATATCGATCTAAACTGCGTTCCACCCGTCCCCCTCTCCAGGAACTCTCCCATTAATTCTAACCTAATTTTCTAGGTACGATGTTAGCGGTCTACCTGCTGGCAGTGCTGAGCCTCCTAGGGTCCGGGTCTGGTGAGGACGATGGAGTACGTCCCGGGGCTTTGGTCGGCTCGGGAGGCGAGGTAATGCTCATCGAAGATGCAGTCTCCCTGCGCTACGATCTTGCGCCCCTGGCCGACATAGCCATCACCCTGCCTGCCTACGCACACCAGCTCCACAAAATCAAGACCCACCTCAAGGCCATCATGGGGAAACACAACCCAAATCAGTATTTATATCATCTTTTCCTCCCACTCTCCTGGCAGTTGCAATATATAACTGGCAAATTCACTGAGCTCAATGACACATTTTCCAGGTCGTTCTCGTGTGAAACGAGGTCTCTTTGACCTCGGAGGAGAGATTCTAAGTGGCTTGTTTGGCATCACTACAACCCATGACCTTCCTGGCTTCAAATCTGACCTAGCTCATTTAGCTTCAGCCCTAGAATCTCAACGCCGAGTCATCAAGGTCCAACACACTGTGTTATGCAAGATTACAGCCCACCTAAATGAAGTAACTTACACTCTGAACAATTTCACTGACATCTTAAAACAACACCTCTCAAATCTCAACGTTATTTCCCAGTTCTTCTATCTCAACCTCAACATGGATAATCTCCAACAAGCCAATGACTCTCTACCTTGGTTCGTATCCTAGTCGATGCTATTAATGGACGTGTCACTACAGACTTAGTACCTATCTCGGTTCTCCGTTCTGTATTAGAATGGGCTCTCTACTTTCGGTCTATCCCCAGTACTCCCCTACTCCTCTCTCGAATATTACTATCCAGTTCTCGAGGCCACTCTTCTCACCAAATACGTCGTCGTCCATATCCCTCTACGTTCTGCCATCACCTTCAACCTTTTCCACAACATTCCCTTCCCCTTCCGGTACAACAACTCCTTATTGCAAGTCTCTGTTCCTTCAGAATATTTACTCCTCTCACATGACCATCTTTCAGCTGCCTTCCTTTCTACCACAGACCTCCAGCAGTGTTCCTCCCTCACCCCTGCCTCTCGTCTCTGTGCTGCCCACCTTTTCGCTATCTTCCCTAGCAGCGCTACACCCTGTGAGTCTGCTTTAGTTCGCAACCATTCCATATACTCGGCCTGTTCCTTTGCTCCAGCTCCTGAACTCCCAGTCCACCATGCTCACCTCAACCACGTCCAGTACTTCTTCTTTCCTGTTCCCATTTCTGTCACCATCATATGTCCTGGTACTTCGGTCCGCTCCGTACCTGCTAGTGGTCTTTACAAAGCACCGGACTATTGTACCGTCAAATCAGAGTCAGTCATCACTTACGCCACTCGCTATCACCAATCAGTCCGTAAACACTCCTATGACATCTTCCAACCAATTGACATGCATTCCAACCTACCATCTGCTAACATTACCATCACCTCCCCCAACATGCGTATGCTAACATTCCTCAACGACAGTGACTTCATTATGGATCACTTTTCTCTGGCCTTCAGCCGTTCATGGGTTCATCCAACAGTTGTGTTTCCCCCTGTGGTCATCTCTTTCATAGGTTTTCTCCTCATCTGTGCAGTGCACTGTTGTGTCCGGAAAACGGAACACAGACTGCAGGAAATCAGAATCGCAACAGGCATAGTACGATCTCCACAAGACGTTGAAACTACCCATACTTAGTGCCCTCACATTCAGTGACTACCAATGCCAACTGATAAATAAACAAACTATGGACAGAAAAAGTACCACCAGCAAATAATGCCATTTCTCTGATACAGTACTGTGACAAAAAAAAAAAAAAAATAGAAAGAAATGTGCAACCTATTTAGAAAAGAGTTTTATACTTATATACATATTAGAACCTGAATCAACGCATAGCCTACTCATATTTACTCCTTGTGTATCATATATCAACATGACTCCTTGTGTATCTTATATCAACATACCTTCCATTGTAACTAAGTATATCCCTAGCTTACATCCCCTTGACATGACCATGTCCTCCCTCCAACCCCTGTATCATAAATCAACCCTCCCACCCCTGTATCATAATTCCTCCCTCCAACCCGTCTCATAATTACTCCCTCCCACCTCTGTATCATAATTCCTCCCTTCAACCCCTGTATCATACTTCCCCCTTGTACAAACCTCCCACCTACCTTAGTGATATGGGCAACCTCATATAACTCCTCTCTAGTGTCAGTAGACACCATCTCAGCTACCCGGGGGAGTATTGTACCATCCCCGTTATATGTATGTATCATCCCCGTTATATGTACGTATCATCCCCGTTATATGTATGTATATATGCCCTCCCCCCACTATGTGACATTGTCATTATTTATTTGGAAAGGCAGAAATCTGCATTTTCATGGGGCTGGTGCTCTCTGTCTTACCTCTTTGAAGTGAGAGAGGGATACTGAACAGTACCATTGAATAGCAAACCAACTCCATTGGTATGAAATGCCTTCACAGGATTATGGGGTATCACTGGTAAGACCTGATGCGCTCCCAGGCTCGAACAAGAAGAAGCAGATGTAAGTGTCAGTATGGAGCTGAGGTTTGTAGAGGGAACACTTTGTCCAGGCGCTTCACAGTAAAGCCCTTAAATAGCTACTCCAGGACTTTCATTAAATCATCAAGGGACTGTGGATAACACTTGTGTCAGGGGCGAGTGAGTCTTGGACTTAATGGGCTAAGCACATTGAGCAGCTGTATATGGCAGAAACCCCACAAGGGAACGTTTCCACTGAATGGTGTCAAACTATCATCTGTTATCCCACCAAAAGCAGATGATAATACATCTTCTGTAAATAAAGTCATGCAGCCAATAACTTGGGTGAAAAGTGGCAGGGCAGCTAGTGTTTGTGGCATCCCTGCAGAACTAGTCAATGCTGGAGGTAAAGCTATGATGCATAGGTGCAGTCAAAGAATCTGTTTGGTAGACAGGTATAATTCCTCCTGACTGTACAAGGAATTTAGTCAACCCAGCCTGAAAAGAGAAAGGAAAACATCGTGACTGCAGCAACCACCGTGATGATACACTCCTTAGTGTGCAAAGTAAGATTCTTGTTCACATGTTCTTGATGCACATCTGTGGCCATTTGCAAAAGATTCAGAATCCTGAGCAATCTAGATTCTTATTCAAGATACATACTGTTGATTGGAGCCTAGCACTTCGTAATACTGTTATGAGTTTCGCAGTAAACTGTTAGTTGCCCGTGTCGATCTCAAGAAAGCATTCAATTCAGTAAGCTGGAAGGCACTATATAACTCCTGTCTCTCTTTGGGATTCCATCACGGATTATCTGGCTTACAGCTGGCCTGAGTTCAATAATGAGTACTGTCAAGTGTGAAGGGGAAGCATCCAGTTTCTTTCCAGTAACTTCTGGAGTGAGACAAGGCTGTGTCTTCCTGCATCACTTTCCAGCACATTCATAGAATAACTACAGTACTGGGCCAGGATATGAGTAAGAGATACTTGGAGCATCAGTTGGCTAGCTTAAAGTTACTGACCCTGGCTTTGCTGACAATGCAGTTATCCCAGCAGTGTCACCGGTGACACTCCTGAATGGTTTTGAGGTACTTTTTGAGAGATGAAGCACGTGGAACTAAAGGTCTTCTGGGCAAAGACCTAATGTGGTGGACTGTTGGGTGAAACAGTACTCTGTTCATGTATGTGGTGAGGACATAGAATTCTTGGAGAGATTCACGTCTTCTGGTAGTGTAATCCATGATAATAGTAGGTCAAATTATGAAACTTCCTATTACATTGGTCTAACCCATGGTGTTATGGATTCACTCAGTTCATCCACTTGACATTGTCATTATTTATTTGGAAAGGCAGAAATCTGCATTTTCATGGGGCTGGTGCTCTCTGTCTTACCTCTTTGAAGTGAGAGAGGGATACTGAACAGTACCATTGAATAGCAAACCAACTCCATTGGTATGAAATGCCTTCACAGGATTATGGGGTATCACTGGTAAGACCTGATGCAAAACAAATGAGTTTCCATGTGACTGGATCAAGGCCTATTACCTTCATAATAAATGAACGGCAACTCCGTCAAATGAGCACTTGGCACGTTTGTTTTAAGGCAGAATCTGTTGGTAGGATGATATCCGAAGAAGTTAACCTGGGATGGAGAAGATCTAGGGGAAAATGTAAAACTCTTGGCTGGAGGAAACTAATACTTCCTATCGGGGGTTCCTTAAAGGGGAAAGAGTTGATACCTGGCGATTTGGACATGGAACCTATGTGGGTGGAGTCGGACGGTGAATGAGACTATGTGCCTCATGGGGTCTGCTTCAAGTAAGTGAGTGACTCTCATCCCATA
>JAGKTI010019262.1:0-13204 GCA_018397915.1 Birgus latro | reverse complement strand
AAGGTCATTGATGAATAAAAGGAAGAGAGTTGGTGATAGGACAGAGCCCTGAGGAACACCACTGTTGATAGTTCTAGGAGAAGAACGATGGCCATCTACAACAGTGGCTATAGAACGGCCAGAAAGGAAGCTAGCAATGAAGGCACAGATAGAAGGATAGAAACTGTAGGAGGTCAGTTTGGAAATTAAAGATTTATGCCAGACTCGATCAAAAGCCTTTGAGATGTCAAGTGCAATGGCAAAGCTTTCGCCAAAGTCCCGAAAGCAGGATGACCAGGAGTCTGAAAGGTAGGAGAGAAGATCGCCAGTGGAGCGTCCCTGACGGAATCCATACTGACGATCAGAAAGAAGGTTGTGACAGGAAAGATGCTTTAAAATTTTTCTGTTAAGAATTGACTCGAAAACTTTTGAGACACAGGATGTTAAAGCAATTCGATGATAGTTAGAGGGCTGGGAATGGTCACCCATCTTTGGGACTGGCTGAATGAGAGCAAAACTTCCAGCAAGAAGGAAAGGTACAAGTTGATAGACAAAGGCGAAAGAGTTTACCTAGGCAGGGTGTAAGCAGAGAAACACAGTTTTTGAGGACAACAGGAGGGACTCTATCAGGACCATATGCCTTATTAGTATTGAGGCCAGTGATGGCAGAAAATACATCAGCTGAAGAAATTTTAATGTCAGTCAAGAGGAAGTCAGAGGGGGGAAGTGATGGAGGAATAGCACCGGAATTGTCTAAGGTGGAATTGGAGGAGAAAGTCTGAGCGAAGAGCTCTGCTTTATCAGTAGAAGAAATAGCTACAGACCCATCAGAGTAGAAAAGAGGAGGGAAGGATGATGAGGTAAAGTTGTTGGAAAGGTTTTTGGCAAGGTGCCAGAAGGAGCGAGAAGAATTCGAGTTGGAGAGTTGAGAACATTTAGCATGGATGAAATTATTCTTAGCATAGCGAAGAACAGACTTAGCACGATTTGTTTTCGTTTTAGTTTTTTGAAGGCATGCAACATGCTTGCATGCATCGGCCTTTTTGGATTGGAGCGTGTAGCATTTTATGACCGGATGCCCTTCCTGATGTCTACCAACGACCCTTGGGTGGATTCGATCCTCCGACCCTACGGCCAGAGCGGAGCGCTCTAACCCACTGAGCCATGGCTGCTACCGGGCAGAAATATATAAAAGATGTGATTCAGAGGTGGGTTGGCTCCGGTACCTTTTAAAGGCCCTCTCCTTGTTGCGGACAGCATTAGAACAAGCGTGATTAAACCAAGGCTTTCTTGCATTAGTCAGAGGATATGAGAAAGGAATGTATGCTTCCATGCCTGAGAGAATAACCTCCGTAATGCGCAAGGCACACTCAGATGGCTCCCGGCCATGGAAGCAATAATCATTCCAAGGAAAATCAAAGAAGTACTGCCTGAGGGCCTCCCAATCTGTAACTCCAAAGTTCCACAGGTGGCATTTCTTTGGAGGGTCCACAGGCCGTACTGGAGCGATAGGACAGGTTAAGGTAATAAGGTTATGATCGGAGGAGCCCAACGGAGAGAAAAGATTAACAGTGTAGGCAGAAGGATTAGTTGTTAGGAAAAGGTCAAGTATGTTGGAACTCTCTCCAAGGCGGTCAGGGATACGGGTAGGGTGCTGTACAAGCTGCTCTAGGTCATTAAGGATAGAAAAGATGTAGGCTTGTTCACCAGGTGGATCAGTGAAAGGAGAGGAGAGCCAAAGGCGGTTGTGAACATTCAAATCTAGAATGGAGATTTCAGAGAAAGGAGAAATGGATAGAATGTGTTCCATTGTAGAAGTAAGATAATCAAAGAATTTTTGATAGTCAGTAGAATTAGGAGACAAGTAAACAGCACAGATATATTTAGTCAGAGAATGACAGGAAAGCCGAAGCCAGAGAGTAGAGAATTCAGAAGAATCAAGTTCAGGAACACGAGAGCAAGATAGATCATTGCGTACATATAAGCAACAGCCACCTTCGGCTTTGAAATGAGAATAGAGAAAGTAGGAGGATACAGAAAAGGGTTTGCTGTCAGTTGCCTCATACAGCTGAGTCTCAGAGAGAAAGAGAAGGTGAGGTTTAGAGGAGAAGAGGTGGTGTTCAACAGAGCGAAAGTTAGAGGCAAGGCCCCGAATGTTACAGAAATGAAGAAGGAGTGAGTCAGACGGTGGTTCCAGGCAGCTCTTTGAGTCGTCACCGGGAGAGGGGCGGATGGTGGGGGCATTTAATGCCCCCCCCTCCCGGGGACTCCGAGGGAAGATTTTTGTTTGCCATTTTCTTAATTAATTTTGAAAAGGAAGTGTAGTTTGTAGTGTGCATGTAGTTTGGTATTAATAGTTAGAGAAACTTGTATTGGAGAGCATGCTGGACAACTCTCTGTGTTACTGAGACACTGAAAAAGTTCAGCAAAGGGGGATGGTCAAGAACAAGTCCTGACGGCTGATGAAACGGGAACTCCAGCTCTCCCTGTCATCAGCCTTCCATCCTCCTTGGGAGTACTGCCCTGCTCGACTGGTGCTACAGTGTGTGTGTGTGGGTGCATGAGTGTGTGTGTGTGTGGGTGGCGTATTCTCTTTTCCTTGCACTACTTTTGCCTAACATATTCGATGCACACAATAGATTTCTTCACAAACATTTGCTGCACGACATACAGATATAATGTCATATATGTATCGCTGTGTGGCGTATTTTCTTGTCTCTGATCATTACGTAACGTTCCGCTGTCAGTCAATGCACCCAATATTTCTCGGTGAATACTCGCTGCACTATTTTATATGTATATTTCACACTGAACCATATGCAACATAAAACACTACCACATGATTCCATCCCAGCCTCTTCTGTTATTCCCTTCCTTACTGTATGGCATACGAGAGCGCCTGCTCCCTTAGCAACTGATGCATATGTCTATGTATCTATATGGCATAACATAATGCCTGCTATGGTAGGTCAGTTATTTCACTGATCCAGTCACTATACAGGGTGTAATGCGATGTATGACAGAAACTTACACCAATGATCTATCATGTAATTCTGAGTATATTTTGTTCTATAAACATATACTCTTTGTGACCCCAGTTCAGTACCCAGCATTAGGCTGTTTGAGTGTAAAAGTTTCGTGGGTTCCAGGTGTCATAAGGTTGGAGCTTCGTAGGGCAACGGGAGACGACGTATTTAGCTTATTCTGTTCTGCACATGAAAATCCCATATCCTATCAGTACAAACGAGTTTGAAGAAGAAACTCTACGTAGTCTACTGATTCTTTAACATAAAGTCATGCATTCCTGCAATTCATTTGCACAAATCAACTGTAATTAAGGATTAAATTCAAATTTTATGGATTGCAAGGGAGTACGGAGGGAGGAGAGGCTGGTGCATTGTTGCCAGTTATGTAATGTTTGGTTTGTGGGCTATTGCTACCAGCATTATCATAACACCCACAGCTCATTTAATGAAACAGCATTATTGTAAAGCGAGATTAGCGTCACTTTAAGTCAGGAAGAGTACAGCAGAACCTCAATATAACGGACTTCAGTAGACCGGAATTCACTTTTATCGGACTCGAGGAGCTACCGGACTAATCTCCTATATATCGGAAAAAGTCTGATAAAGCAAGAAAGCAGTCCGGACCTCCTGACAACTTCAGCTATGTTCACCACAATAAGACAAGTAAAAGACATGCTTTTCAGTGCACAGTACAGTATTATTATACCATTTGATTAATGTAGTGAAGGTATAACACAGTACAATACTGCAGTGGTGGTGAAAACCACTGATGCAATCCGGACTAATGTCTGATTTATCGGAAAAAGTCCGGATTAGCAGGGGTAAGTCCAGATGTCCCTTTTATCGGAATTTCGCATATTTCGGACTGGCCTGAGCCCCAATTAGTCTGTTATAGTGAGGTCTTACTGTATTATTTATTGCAATCTTTTACGCTGCAAGTAAACATGGTACCATTGGTTATCTCCATCAGTATTCCCTGGCTGTAGCACTGGCATTACCATCCCAGAATACGTAAAAATAGACGATATCTGCATATTCCTCATTTCTGTATGTACGTGGCATGCTGTTTCATGAACAAGTGAAGCTGAAACCAGTGAACAACTGAACGTGGAGAACAGTATTTGAAGTCAGTGCCTCGCCTGCAAATTTTCCCATTCAAAAGACACCGTGGACGCAGGGTTGCCAAGTCCTAATCATCAATCTCGCTAGTGTAGCCCTGAAAACTTGCTAAAATGTCGCTAGATAGTAAACACCGCAAAATGTCACTAGAAAAGACGATTAATCAATAGAATATCACCTAAAAATGGCAAAAATATCCAGAATGTAGCTAGATATCATGTTGCCAGATATTAAATCGTGACGCTAGAAGCAAAAAATAGGTCTAGCCGCAAAGTCGTTAAGTTGGCAACCTTGCGTCACTATTCTCAAGTCACCTTCATATGAAAGCAATGGTGCCACGTGTACTTGCAGCAGAAAAATTTTAATAAATAATATAATTACTCCTGATTTAAAGTCATGCTAGTCATGCATTACAATAATGGTTTTTCACTGAAAGAGCTGTGGGTGTTATGATAATGCTTATAGCAATAGCCCACAAACCAAACATTACATAACTAGCAACAATACACCAGCCTCTCCTCCCTCCGTACTCCCGTGCAGTCCATAAAATTTGAATTTAATCCTTAATTACAGTCGATTTGTGCAAAAGAATTGCAGGAATGCATGACTTTATGTTAAAGGATCAGTAGACTACATAGAGTTTCTTCTTCAAACTCGTTTGTACTGATAGGATATGGAATTTTCATGTGCAGTACAGAATAAGCTAATAATACTCGTCTCCCGTCGCCTTGCAAAGCTCCCACCCTATGACACCTGTAACCCACGAAACTTTTACACTCAAACAGCCTAATGCTGGGTACTGAACTGGGGTCACAAAGAGTATATGTTTATAGAACAAAATGTACTCAGAATTACATGATAGATCATTGGTGTAAGTTTTTGTCATACATCGCCTTACACCCTGTATGTTTCACAGATATGAGTAATGGCTTCAGTATAAGGGTAAAATACATTATTTACGGGCAGGGTGAGTGGAAACCCCGCTATAACAAACCAGACTCCTGTCTCTAGGCCTAATGGCTGATAACTGGCCCCAATGCTTTACAAACAATATATCTATGTTCAGTAGACACAATCACTTCACAGTATAGTCAAAAACACTGTACAATCACAATACTGTATTTCAATAATGGTTTCAGCCTCGGGTGGGAGGGGGAAAATGGCGGATTTAAAGGGACAATGCAACACAGCATGACCCTGCTGTCTGGCTGCTAGTGGAGCACTGTGATTCTGTCACTACGTACAGGCACATATGAGCCATTGCAGTGTTGCCAGGGTCTTACATCAAGAGAGACACGTGGCTGATAGAACTCTCAAAAGTTTGACGCAAATCGGCCGAAAACTTATATTTTGTTTATTTTTTTTGCTTTTTGCACGTGATTTGCAGCCGTGTGCATTGACACACCACACCACATAGAATTCAAATCGCAGTTACGTGCACGAATGGGTTAAGAAATCATTTACAGTGATGGGTGGTAACCATATTGCCAGATAAAGGGATGACGTGGACCCTAGTATGGTGCCCCTGTTAACTGGATGGAGAGTTGCTAATACATCATCTCCCCAAGAACCAAACCTCCACATTAATCCCCACACCTTGTCATGGAATGGTGTTGTCAACCACTTGGGACCATCAGTTCACTGCATGGGACAGCCCTGCAATGGTGGTTGCTTGCCTGCAGTAGTAGTAGTTGTTCCCTAGGCATTTGGGGGAGGCGGTGGCTCGATCGGTAGAGAGGTGGCTTGCAGTCCCAACGGACCAGATTCGAATCCTCACTTGGGCAGGGAACAGTTTAAGGATTCGAATTTCGTTAAATCAGGCTTTACAGATCTACCAGAAGACCCGCCGACATGTCGTAAAAATACCCCCGCTAATACCAATAAACCAGTCCTTTGTGAGACAGCCCTAGCATGTATTCAATATGGACGGTGGGTGTTAGCGCCGAAGTGGTGACATGTAGAGGTGTTGTAGGAGGACTGCTGGGCCTTGATAGCAGGCTGTGAAGCCTATGCCCAGCATCGGACACATTAAAAAAAAAAAAAAAAAAAGTCTGGCTGAACAGCCCCGAGTCCCTAAGGAAGGCCATGGCTGAGACCGGGCTTTCCCACAGAGCTCTCAAGGAGAGTATGTTGTATTGTTGGCATAGGTGATTGCGTGCAATGCAGTCTTCCATGATGTGCTTATTAGTATGGGGTGCTGTGTTACATCCTGGACAGGCATCACCAATGGAGTCATTCAGCCTCTTCTGATAACTTAAGAGGGCTGGATGATACCCACATCTCAGCCTGCTTGCCTGCAGTTTGTGGATCTGCTTGACCAGGCAGACTGGAGTTACATAGCAACATCTTGTTGGTGATGGTTGATGCACATGGCAGTAGTAAAAAGAGCAAAATCAATTATCTTAAAAAAAATAAATAAATAAAATCCCTGGGCCGGGAGGGGCGAGGAATTGCGGAAAGCTATCTGCATGCCCTAATATTGGGCGCTACTTAGTGGCAGGCAAATTTATAATCACAGTTTTGCCTGTAATGTGCACCTGATATGACTCCTGTAAAATAGGAAGTTACGCGTATTCCGGGAAGAGGTGCAGAAATGTAGAAGTGACAGTGAAATGAAATGTGAAAGTGTGAAGAATGTAAGTGGTAAATTATTAACCCATGGGGATGAAGTAAGGACCAGATGGAAAGAATATTTTGAATGCCCAATGAATGGGAATAGAGAGAGCAGAGCGGCTGTAAACATGATTGGTTTGGGGGGTGTGCAGAGAAGGAATGCAGTGCCAGGAAATGACACTGGGACAGGTGAAGAATGCTTTGAAGCAGCTGAAGAATGGGAAAGCAGCTGTGGTTGGTGAGGTGTATGCACAGATGATAAAAGTGTAGTGGAGGGAGCGGAATGAAGTGCTTGTTGGAGATATGTAAGATGGCTTGGATGAGTGAAACTTTTCCTTAAGAGTAGACTGTGATTGTACCCCTGTACAAAAATAAACATGAGTAAAGTGAGTGCAAGAATTATTGTGGCATAAGTTTATTGAGCATTTTGGGGATGGTGCATGGAAGAATTATTATAGAGAAAGTAAGAGAGATATCAGAAGTCCTGGTGAGTGATGAACAGGATGGCTTTTGGAGTGGCAGAGAATGTGTGGATCAAAATAAGCAGTAAGACAAATAATGGAGAAGAGAAGGACTATAAGATGTTTATGGCGTTCATGGATCTGAAAAAAGCATACAACAAAGTAAACAGAGAAGGATTGTGGAAGGTTTTGTGCATGTACGGTGTAGATGGTAAGCTGCTAGGTGCCATCCAGAGTTTTTATGATGATGAAGTATGAGTAAGGGTAGATGGGCATCTAAGTGAATAGTTCATGATCGGTGTGGGCATACAAGAAGGTTGTGTGATGTCCCCATGGTTGTTCAATATACACTAAGTCCTCATTTTTCGCTGGTTTGATGTTCTGCCAAAACGTCGTGAAACGTGAAATAATGGAGTGTGAAGTTAAGAATCAGTGGGAAAAATAGATGGGTGTTCCAGTGGGACAGCTACCTTACCCTATCAGAGTCCTATAACACCAAACAGACCCTACCCAAAATTAAATATGGAGTGTTTACTAGTTGCTTATACAGCATAACACAATAAACATGTACCTGAAATGACATTAGAACTACTATAAAAAGCTACAACACCAAAAATCCTTACCAGAAATAAAGTAAACATTGGCATGAATGGCAGGTGAAGGTGTGTTGAGGGTGGATGGGCTAGTTACTGGGTGATATGGGCCTCTGGGGAAGCCCTATCACCTTAGCCGAAGCCCTCAAAGTCAAATTCAGGCTCCAGCAACTCCACTTCCTCTCTGTCCACTTCTCCTCCTTCATCCTCCTCTCCGGTCACGTCTAAGTCTTGCATAATAGCAACCACATTCTCTGTCACACTAAAAAAATGTATGATCCTAGCTTGTCTCTGCTCCAGTAGGTTTCTGTTGTAGACTGCCATCAATTGAGACCTCAGATCATTCATGGTGGATAGGATCTGAGTAGCCTCAGGCATACTCCTGGTGTATGTCTCGAAGGTTGTTGCCATGTCGGTTATGGTGGACAGGCTGTGGGACAATTTGTGGGTGGTCATCTTCTCCTGTGCATTGTGATCTGGCCTTTCATTGTCTTCACTAGAGTTCATCTCTTCCTCTGTTATGTCAACCACACCTGAGTCTAGGTCGCAGTGTGTCAAGTGTTGTCTTACAGCCATTTTGTCCGCCTCTGCTGTGTTTATGCTTGTGTGCCTGATCGCTTCCGCAGTTGCCGCCAGAGTGTCTGGGCTCCTTTAGACTACTTTGTGACTGTTCTGGCCTGGGAAATAGTGCTGCGGGTGTGTGGTGTTGGTCATCACAGCTGTCAGAATTTTCCTCCTCTTCCTGATTCTGCTGCAAAATTGCACTGTCACTTGTCTCTTGCCTGAGTCTGGCATGCACCGTAGAGTAGAACATATTCTTATCATTGGCGATAATCTCTTGGTCAAGTGGTTAGAGTTTTGAAGTTGTGTTGGGTGGTAAGAAAACAACCTGGATTTCTGGGTGATGGTCAGCAAGATATCTGGCATGTGACCATGCATTATCCATAAAAAGGACAACCAGAAATGCCAGATTCATTTTCCTGCAGTGTATCTGTGTGTCGGGAAGGAAGTACCAGTCAAACCACTTGTGTGACAAACTCTCCACCATGTAGCCTCTCGGTGTGACCTCCCAGTAAACGTTTAGGTTGTTCATGTTACAGTGTCAGTAGGGCCATGGTTTATGGAACTTGTGAATTATTAGTGGCTTCATCTTGTGTGAGCCAGAAGCATTGCAGGTAAGTAAGACGCTCAGCCTCCCTCTGTTCATCTTCATGCTGACTGCCTGTCTCTGTCCCTTCGTCACATATGTGAATCTTGCTGACCGCTTCCAGAAGAAACCTGTTTCATCACAATTATACACCTGGTGCCATGAATAACCACCCTCCTCAATCATCTTGCGTACCTCTTCTGGAAACCTTGCAGTTGCATCAACGTCAGCAGATGCAGCCTCACCATGGTATGCGGCACAGCTCACCTCGCACCTTTTCTTAAACCTGAAGAGCCACCCTGACAGAGCTCTGAACACAGGTGGCGGGTCTATATTCTTCTTGTGGCAAACTGCTTGGTATATCCTAATTGCCTCATCCTTGATTGTCCTGGTAGAGATTCTCACACCCGCCCGGCTCTTGCTGTCGAGCCAGCGGACAAGGTATCCCTTTGTTATGGCCATTACACGTCTTATCACAGACCACCCCACAATCACGGTCTTGTTGGATGGGAAGAACTTGATCCGGATTTTAACCTTAGGAAAATTATTAGCATAAATACACATGCATACAAAGCAGCCTAATATCTTTTGTACACAGAAAAAATATTTTAAGGCAACACTTAAACAGCAAACTCTTAAGGATGAACAGTAAACTCTTCATTTGGTGAATATTGATACAGTAAAAAACTGTGGCACAAATAAAGGTTGAGGGGAAAAAAAAAACACACTTTACTTTATTGTTATTTTATGTGCACTCACCTGCTCGTTGAGAGGTTCCTTGTTCTTCCTTAGGGGTATATAATGCAACGTAACAGTAACCAAAGTTACTGATTTTCATTACAATACTGTATATTCTTCCCCTGAATTATTCAAACTAACACTTGGTTGGTTAACTCTAAAAACTAACTCCATTAGGTGGATATTGATACAGTAAAAAACAGTGGCACAAATAAAGGTTAAGGGAAAAAAACACAAACACATTTACTTTATTGTTATTTTATTTTCACTCACCTGCTTTTTGAGAGTTGCCTTGTTTTTTCTGAGTGTCCTTATGGTGCTGTCAGGAGCCCCAGTCAGGCTGCAAAATCCTATGCTTGTCGGCTGCTGAGTACCAGCGATGCCTCTTGCCAACCCTGTACAGCTGCTTCTCCTTAGGCTCTGGTGGTGGCTGTGCAACATCAACCTCAGCTCATCGCTCCACCCGCTCTACCTCACTGGCGCACTGCATCTCGGACGTCTAGGTGTGGGTCAGGAGATCACGAGCCGCGAGGCAAGGACAGCACAAAAAACACAATGGTGCTTGGGTCTGTAGTACTGCCGCTGTATCGATGGAGGGCAGGGTGGTCGCAAGATGGCCGCCAACAAATGAGCATCGGTATGCGTCGTCTGCTGAGTGTTGGCTGCTGGCTGGAAGCGGCGACGAAAATTGGGAAAAAGTGACGAAATTTGCGACATGTCGGAAACTTTTTTTTGTCGAGAAAAATGAAGCGTTGAAGTAACATGCGTCGAAATACGAGGACTTACTGTATATAGGGAAGGGATGATGAGGGTAGTAAAAACACAAATAATGGAAAGGGGGATGATGTTAATAATGAATGGTGATGGATGGTATATCTCAATTTGCTGTATGCTGATGATGCAGTACTACTTGCAAATATTGGACAAGAGCTTGGAAGACTAGTGCAGTGTTTAGCTGATGTCTGTGAGTGTTGTGCCTTGAGAGTAAATGTAGAAAAGAGTAAAGTGATGGTTATTGAGAGAGAAGGTGAATCCAAGTGTGATGTTACAGTGAATTGAGAGAGACTGGAGTTGGTCAGAGAGTTCAAATACCTGGGTACAGTGATAGAAAAGAAAGGAAAATGTGCAAAAGAAGTGGAAAGTAAATTGACATGAGGAAGGAAATTCGCTGGTGCTATGAAGGCCTTGATAAGAAACAGAGGCTTGAGTGTTGCAGCTGCATGAGGCTTATGTGAAGGAGTATTAGTACCAACATATGGATGTGAGACTATGGTGTGGCATGAAAATGAAAAGTCAAGAGTAAGAGCAGTGGAGTGGGACTGCTGAGGAATGTATGTGGAATACGAGAGTGGATAGGATGCGAAATAATGTGATTTGTTAAAGATGTGGAGTGAGGAAGTCTGTGGACACCAGAAGCAGAGAGAGTGTACAGAGATGGTATGGTCATGTGGAGAGAATTGATAACAATAGAGTGGTGAAAAAGGTATATTTGAGCGATTTTGAAGGAGGAAGGAGGCAAGGTAGGCCAAGGAGAAGGTAGAAGGATTTGATGGAAGTGCGTGTGAGAAAGAAAGGTATGGAAGTCAGTGAGGCTAGGGGACTGACAAGAAATTGAGCTGGCTGATTGAATGTTGTGAGAAGATGTGCATGATCAGGGATTTGGCACCCCTTAATAATGTGACAGCGTCCGGATTGACTCCATCAGATACATTTATGTGAAGCTACTGAATGTGATGAATGTTTTTGGCGTATCAGATAGAGCCAGGATTCCGGGGACTTGAATGATGAGTGAATAGAAGAGTGACCCTGTAGTGCCGTAATTTTAAGGGTAATTTAAGTATAACTTAAGTTAGTATAAATGTAGTATAAGTTAGTATAAGTATAATATAAGTTAATATAAGTGTAGTATAAGTTAGTATAAGTATAATGTAAGTGTAGCCTTGAACCCCTGATTATGATTCATCTGTAATATGTAGGGAGTGATAATCAGATTCCATATTCAGGCTTGTTCCCTGTTAATATTTATAGCAAAAGTGATACTCTGTTAATAGAGGAACTGTATAGAGCGATTATGTGAGTGAGGGGCATGATGCCGCTGTATTCCCACAGTATGGATAGAGGCGTAGGTTTTAGCATGAGATTAATAATCACAGAAATTTGTATTCATACATTAAATTCGAAATTTGTAAGTCAGGCTTGGTGATAGCTCGATCGGTAGAGAGTTGGCTTGCGGTCCCGTGGGACCCAGGTTCGAATCCTCGCTGGTGCAGGGAACAGTTTAAGGATTTGAATTTCATTAAATCAGGCTTTACTGATCTACCAGAAGACCCGCCGACATGTCGTAAAAATGACCCCGCTAATACCAATACACCAGTCCTGTATGAGACAGCCCTAGCATGTATTCAATATGGACGGTGGGTGTTAACCGCTGAAGTGGTGACATGTAGATTGTAGGAGGACGACTGGGCCTTGATAGCAGGCTGTGAAGCCTATGCCCAGAGTCGGACACATAAAAAAAAAATTAAAAAAAAACATAGTAGTAAATTAAAGCTTAGTTAGATCCTAATTGCCGATAATAGAAATTTGCAACCCTTAAAATTTGCATTACACTTGCAGTTAGATACGTACGCATGGATGCAATTAGTTCAAACACTCGTTTGCTTAGGCTTCAGTGTAACTGTCAATCCCATACACTTACTACAAAATTTTAAGCATCGTAAGTCAACCCATCCGTGTACGTTGAGTGTGAACACTTTTTCATATCATATTCCTTGTTAGTAGGTGTAAATGGTAATGGTACAGAGAACTCAGTTCAAGCCAGTTCCAGTGTTAGGACAACCGCGAGACAGGATGCATGCGGCCGAGGGGAGCATCACTTCTCTCCCTGACGCCCTCGGGCTCGCAGGTGGGTGTTCGCATGCTCTGTTTTCCCCTCCCCCCTCATTGTGCCTATAATGTAAATCCTCTCCATATATTAATAGGATGACTGTCAATTTTTCACTCCAAATTCCTTTCGTATCATGATTTCTCTCCCTGACACCCTCAGGCTCGCAAATTGTCGCAGTTCCATCGTTCTCTCCTGCCCAGACAAATGGCGTAACCAATCGATTCTCATCGTCAATGCTCGCCTACATTAGAAATTCCTCCTTCCCTTATTTCTGATTCACGTAACCTGAATGCAGATTAGTTGGGCCTCTGAAATACTGTAACTTCATATATATATTTGTGAATATTGGAAATGAATTGTAAGCCTGTTTGGATTTTAGTCCTAGGAAGTTACTGAAAATTGCATTCCAGATTTTGAGTGTTGATTTGTTTACATAGTTCCTCTATTAACACTGCATGAGTTGAGTGTGATCTTCGGAGTAAAATTGTGGAAAAGAACTCGGTCCCAAGGGTATACTCTGTGGTTTTATTTTTCCAAGGTCATTTCTCAAGGAGTCCTCTTGAGGCCATGGGATTACTGGGTCTGTGTCGAAACTGTCATTATGAATTCATTAGTTTAATATGTGAGATTGCTAGATACAC
>JAGKTI010019261.1:0-17118 GCA_018397915.1 Birgus latro | reverse complement strand
GTAAAAATAACCCCGCTAATACCAATACACCAGTCCTGTATGAGACAGCCCTAGCATGTATTCAATATGGACGGTGGGTGTTAGCGCCGAAGTGGTGACATGTAGAGGTGTATGGTATGTAGGAGGACGGATGGGCCTTGATAGCAGGCTGTAAAGCCTATGCCCAGAGTCGGACACATAAAAAAAATATATATATGTATGTGTGTGTGTGTGTGTGTGTTTGTGTTTGGTTGTTGTGTGTGTGTGTGTGTGTAAATTATTGAGCGATACTTTTACTTGATATATGTGAACTTTTCCCATCTGTTTTTTTTTTTTTTTACTGTCATGATAACATTGTAATTCAATTAGCTAAGGAAATGAGCTGAAATCCGTTCTCCTTCTGCATTCATTTAGCTTCTGCTTAGCTCAAGCTGATAATAATGAGCTCTGTGATTATCTGCCAGTGCTATCAATCATAATTCTCCAGACTATCTAACATATGATGATAGGTTTACTGTACAATGAAAATCGAAAATTTTGTTAAGAATGAAGTTCGAACACATAACCCAGAAGACCGAAGCCTATGCACAACTGTTCAAGTGCTTATTTTAGATTTACTTCGTCTCTAATAGTGTAAGCACTGGTTGCAGGTACTGCCTTCCATCGATGTGGTTATTTCCTGGTCCTGTCTTTGGGTGGTAACGCGAAGGCAACCTGAACGATGACCATTCTCTGTTGTGCCTTCCTTCCGAAATCACCTAAGCTACCTTTCTACCGTTCTGCTTACACCGACTATTTACATGATCTGTTCGGAATCTCCCTCCTAAATAAAGATAGATCCTGCCCTCTCTCATCTCCTTAGTAGTTGGATGCATGGTGCTTGTCCTCCATACAAAGGTAAATTCTATGTCTGCTTTATGTTTTTGGTAACATTTAAGATGTAATGGTCAGGTGATCATTGCCTGATCTAACATGGTTCACATTTTGTCCCTCGGATGCAGTAATTTTCGAAAATCGATGTTGAGGCTTTGGAATTTCCTGGGTTCATTTATACCATCATCCCATCTCCAGGAGATATGAAGTTTGAGGAAAATCAGGCATGTCAACCTATGTAACTGTGGTAGACAAAACAGCGACATGACTTTTGTCTTTGACTGTACACCGATTCTGAGTATTCTGCCCTTTTTCTTAGTCATTAAGTTACTTACCGTATTACATTATACATCCCAGTTACCTCTTTCAGACCGAAGACGTCTACTACATTATTTTTGACACCACCTTGCAATTCTATTGTATGGAAAAGACTATTGATTTGAACTCCATTATTTAGATACGGTCTGCCTTGAACAATGGGGTAGAGAGAAATTTTCGAATTTGATTTTTGAAATGGCGAGGTATATGTTTTTTGCATCTATTGACATAATTCACTGCCAAATTTTAACAATCTTACGGCAATATAAAGACGTATCACCAAGGCGTTAGTTTCAGTATTTATGCAAGTTCACTCACAAAATATTATGGTATATGGTATACTGTACATGTCTTTTGAATTGGATGTTCTGTCCAAATTCTTCATTAAATACTTTATTATAGCCTTAACACTGATGTTACCTGAATATATGAGAGTTATTTTTTTCTCTTCACAGCACAAAGCAGAAATTAACACATTATGATGGCGGAAAGTTAAAAAATGAAACTTGTCACTAGGAGTGCTACTGAACATGTTGTGTTTGGACAAGCTGAAAGACTTAAAACTTACTGTCTCCCCACATATAGATTATGAAACATTACTTTTATGAAGCAAAGAAAATCAAAGATGAGCAGAATTCCAAGAAAGAGCCAGATGTGCGATTTGTTTCAAGTAAAGTAGCTGACGTGGTGATTGGTGTTTGGAAGTTAGCATCAATCCTAACATATAACTTGAAATCAGTAACAGACAGAATCTTAAGATACCATAATGCATACAGAAATCAGATATTAAAGATTCTCAAGAACTGAATGGATACAAAATCAACAAAAACAAAGGCACAGGAATTCCTTAAATTATTTGACATAGCTAGTTGCCAGTGTGTAGAACAATGTCTTCGCCCAAAAGAAATGGAAGTTCCCAAGTTAGAACAAGACATTTTCGAAATACCAGTGAACACTGCGGAAATGTGTATTTAAACTGGTTAAGGCAGAGATAGCCAAATTACGAAGGAAACAAAACAGAGAACAGAAACTAAAGACAAATGTAGCTATATGAAAACTCTCAGAAAAGGAAGCTACAACCAACTGAACCAGAACTGATGAAGTGAAGAATCAGTGGACACAGATTCTGAATCCCCAGATGCGAACTTCTCTGAGAACTGTTGCTGGAGAGAGTGACAGATACGGCTTATCTTACAGGGCAACTGCATCAGTAACAACTGCTAACACAGGATATGGGCCTCATAAGTAACGCTGATAGTACCAACGTTATTGACAGACACAAAGTGAGACGAGCAAGAGCCCAGCGTCGTTCAGAAGCAATGACTGAAAGCTGGAATCAAGACACGGTTGCATCTGTATATTTTGATGGTCGAAAAGATGTGACCCATTCTCAAGATACATTAGAGTATGGTACTTAGCCTATCAGAGAAAGAACATTACAGAGGAGCATATTGTTCTTATTGCAGAACCAGAACATAACTTTTTAAGGTATGTGGTACCCAAAGACAGAAGAGCTAAATCAGTATGTGCATCGATTCAGATGTTCTTGAGTGATCATAATACTGACCCAAAGAAGCCACTGGCTGTGGGGTGTGACGGAACAAACGTCAACACCGGTTGGAGAAATGGAACAATTAGAACTCTTGAAGATCTGTGTGTCTTTTGCACTGCGATGAACACACATTGAAACATTTTTTTCAAAAGATAGATGGAATAACTCATGGACCAAGATCATTCACAAGGCCGAATGGAAAAGAGCTTTCTTATGGTCCAAGTAAACCAACTGTAAATTTTCATCGGATCAGTTCTTCTGCTCTTCCACATCTAGACGCTGACACTGTTAAGGACCTCAGTGATGACCAAATGTACCTGTACGAGATTTGTTTGGAGATCAAGAATGAATAATACAGCACAAGTCTAGAAACTAGGCAGCCTGGAAAGCTCTGCCATTCTAGGTGGCTATCATTGGCATATCGAGTATGCAGACTACACCTATCTAAGCTCACCCCTCTCAGAACCTTATTAAGATGACAGAGTTTTTTGTTAAAGTATATGCACCGATGTGGTTTATGATCGTGTCAAATCCTGTTTCATAATGGACCACAGCATTTTTTAAAGATGACTGAACTGACTCAAGAGTTGTCAGACAATGAGAGAATGACAAACTCAGGAATTCAGAGAAATGCCTATTTTGCACACAGTGAAAACTTGCTAACAGCAGTTTTGTATGACGAGAAGCCACATATCCGAGAATTGGCATGTAGGAGGACCATGAGAGCCAGGAAGGAAGCTCCCACTAAGAAACGCATCTTTCAAGTCCCAGAACTGAATATTGAAGCAAGAGACTATTATTCAATGAGAGACTGGAGAGTAGTGATTAGCCTTCTCTAACCAAAGGAATGTCTGAGAGTGTATTGTTTGAAACATTCGTGAAGAATGATGTTTCTCCACCAAAGTATCCCTGTCACACTCAACGTGTTGAGTGTCATATTAAGCTCATAACACAGGTTTCAAAACATGTGATTGGAAGTGAAAGAAGAGATGGGTATGCTAAAGTACAAATAATGTCAAGAAATCTCATGCCCTCATACAGTACAAAGAACGACTATACACCATAAAAACAAATGCCCTCTGGTTGGGAGGATGGGATGGGCACAGTGTGTGTCCAAGCAGCTTACCTCCTCGTGGTGGACCTGGGTAGAGT
This sequence comes from Birgus latro, assembly GCA_018397915.1. Lineage (NCBI taxonomy): Eukaryota > Metazoa > Arthropoda > Malacostraca > Decapoda > Coenobitidae > Birgus > Birgus latro. The sequence goes on along the minus strand of JAGKTI010019261.1, from coordinate 13,244 downwards.
GGACTTCACATTAATAGGCTTACATAAATATAATCATATAATCGTAAATTCAGACATTGTCTCGGACACAAAGTAGACAAAATATTATCATATTAATGAAGTCCACTCTAGCTCAGAGCTGTAAACACAACTTTCTTCTAGGGCATAATTTACGTATTTAATCAAAAGAAACATGTTCTTGGTGACATGTCTTTAAAGCGATACAAACAACTGAGTGTATCTCAGTACCCTACAAAAAAGTGTACCATCGCCGATTCATATTCAGAAGAAAAAAAATCATGTGTTTTCACTCGACCCTATTGAACAACCAATCATCCAGGGGTCCATCCAGTTGAATTACATGGTTTGGTTGCAGTATTATTTCAAAATGAACAAGAAGGAGCATCCAGAGAGTGTAATACCCTCTTGCTCACCAGCTGATTTAAGGGCTGAACATTTGACTTTGCCCTGTGGTCATAACCTTTGCCGACTGCTGTCAACTGAGAATCCGTTCATACTTGCTCCACCCTGAATCTTCCAGTAAACTTTTATCTAAATCAAATAGAAAATGTTTAATTTTAATTTTGCCATGTGATTTTTTTACCTTTGACCATTCCCTGTAACCTTGACACTTGACTGACCGCTTTCAAAATCTAAATCTTTAAATCTTGCTTTACATTGAACTTTTCCACAAACTTTGGATTAAATTGGATAAAAATTATAAGCTGACTCTGCCATATGATTTTGACCTATTATTCTAAAAAACTGTAGGTCATCCCCTTGTCTGACCCTGAACCCCCAAGCATGTTTAATCCAAATCACATCAAATGTGCTTTGACCTTGCCATGATGATTGTTTACCTTTCCTTTGTCTTATCGTAAACCATTCAAGCAAGTTTTGTTGTAACAGAATAAATAAATTTTAAGCTGAATTTGCCAGGTCACACACTGACATAGTCCTGAAACTTTGAACTTTGACGCATTGTTCTGAAAAAAGAAATGCTTAATCCCTTGGGTAACTCTCAATACCTCCACCAACTTTTGTTAAAATCAGATGAAAACTTTGTGAATTATTTTGCTTTCACACACACACACACACACACACACACACACACACACATACACACACACACACACAAAAAATCAAACAACGAGCACAGCGTCACAACACACTATTTCAATTTATACGAAAACAAGACAAACACCCTGCNACACACACACACACACACACACACACACACACACACACACACACAAACATAAACACACATACATGCACGCACACACAAATAATCAAACTACGAGTATAGTGGCACAACCAACTATTTATCTTTATGCAAGAAGGAGCCAAACGCCAGGAGCCCGAAAGAGTGTTCCCTACAAGAGAAAACAAAAACAAGACCAGAAAGCACTCAGAAAGCACATACCTCAGCCAATGTCATTTCCACTAAAAATTATCCAGATCCTGATGCAGAACCACCCCCAGATTTAAACATTTCTTCTTTGGCCCAATGAACACCTGTCCAGAAAATTTCTCCAAAATCAATTCATAATTTTTCGAGTAATCCCAAATTCGATTCCATGGATATAGGATCCGGATCCGGATCCGCCCTGAAATTTAACCAATTTTTCTTGGCCCATGGCCCACCTTACCACAAAAATTTCTTCGATAATCATTGAGAACTTTTGGAGATATTGTGTGGGATACTCCGGATCCGAATCCACCCCTAAATTTGGTAATAATTTCTTCCTTGGCCCGTGGCCCACCTTGTCGCAAAATTCCATCAAAATACGTTCATAACGTTATGAGTAATCGAGGATCCGGATCCGTGGACATAGGATCTGGAGTTGTGGATATAAGATCCGGATCCGGATTCGGATCTACCCCAAAATAAAATCAATTCTTTCTTGCTCGATGGCCCATCTTTACACACAATTTCATTGAAATTCGTTGAGATCTCTTGGAAATATTATGCGAGATAATCCGTATCTTGATCCAGATCGATCCCAAAATTTATTTATTTCTTCCTTGGCCCATGGCCCACCCTTCAACAAAATTTCATCAAAATCTGTTCATAACTTTTTGAGTAATCCTGTTAACTGACAGCCAAACTAACCAACTTGGGGGTAAAACATAACCTCCATGGCAGAGGTAATAACTGCGAGCCAAATTCAAGATCCATTCATTTCGAGATGCCTGGACACACTGCTTTTGAAAGGTTGAAGATCATAGGCAGCAGGAAATACAAGCATAAGGAGATAGTTCCAGAGATGACCTGTTTCATATGTAAAGGACTGGGAATAACGGTTAAGTCTTGCATTAGAGAGTTCGACAGAAAAGCTATGAGAGTTTGTTGCTAGATGAGTGCTACTTGGCTGCCGTAGTGGTGGAGGTTTAAGAGTAGACAGTCCAAAGATGCAGTGACCATTGAAACTGCGAACGAAAATCCAGAATGCGGCGAAGAGATACAGGTTAATGGGAACCAGTGACAGGAGGAGAGTTAATGAAACGAAAAGGTGTTGACTCCCCCTTGTTGAGATAAGCTGTACGTGGGGAGCATCGCCACACCTGAAAGTTGTACTGTACACAGTGATGAATAAACCTGGTGTATAAAGTCAACAACTGTGCAACTGTAAACAAGGCATGAAGTCGGCTTAGCACAACTGATCTCTTGGATTCAGATTTTACGAGAGTGGTAATATGATCTTACAGGAGACATCCCATGAGAATGAAACCCCAGGCATGTTTAAAGATGATCTATGATTGAATTGGAGATTGCTGATAATCGAAGAATACTCCTGCACAAGATTTTGTCAGGTTGAGAGATGTAAGAATTGTCTTTGATGCATTACAAACAACAAGTTTACTTTTACCCCAATCAGAGATATGAGCCAAGTCAGACATTAGGTGTGCCAAAGCCGCATCCCTTGTTTGTCGAGGTAACCGCTGATGCAGACTTTGTGGGAAGCAGATGGAAAGGTGAAGGGTGGAATAATCAGTGTATGAGTGGATAGGGTTATGTGTACAGCTTAGAAGGTAATTGATGAATACAGGGAAAAGAGCTGGTGATAGGACAGAGTCCTGAAGAAAATGACTACTGACAGCTCTAGGAGAAGAACTGTGGCTGTCTACAGCAGCAGCTATATAGTAGAACAACTAGAAAGGATGCTATAGATGAATTCACAGATAGAAGGATAGAAAATGTAAGAGGGCAGTTTGGAAATTAAAGATACGAATATATGCCAGACTTGACGGAAACCCTTTGAGATGTCAAGTGCAATGGAAAATCTTTCTCCTAAGTTCCAAAACGAGGATGATCAGGAGTCTGAAAGGTAGATGAGAAGATTGACAGTGGAGCTTCCCTGGCTGAACCTCTACTGATGATCAGAGAGAAGATTGTGATAAAAAAAAAAAAGGTGTTTTAACATTTTACTGCTAAGAAGATACTCAAAAACTGTTGAAATACAGGATGTCAATGCAACTGGGCGATAGTATGAGGGCTGGGTATGGTCACCTTTCTTTGGGATAGGCTGAACAACAACAAACTTCCAGAAAGATGGAAAGGAACGAGATGACAAAGGCAAAAGATTTTACCTAGGCATGGTGTAAACACAGAAGCACTGTTCTTGAGGACAACAAGAGAGACCACATCAGACCCATGTGCCTTGTTAGTGTTGAGGCCAGTGAAGGCAGAAAATGCATGAACTAAAGCAATTTTAATGTCAACCAGGAGGAAGTCAGAGGGAGGAAGTGATGGAAGAATAGCACCAGAACCGTCTGAGAAGAAATAGGAGGAAAGTACTGCAGTCTGAGTGAAAAAGTTCTGCTTTATCAGTAGAAGGAATAACTACAGAGCAATCAGAGTGAAAAATTGGACGGAAGGATCAAAATGAGGTGAATTTGTCAGAAAGATTTTTTGCAAGGTGCCAGAAGGAGAGGGAAGAATTTGTGTTGGAGAGTTAAGAGCATTTACTACGGATGTAATTATTTTTTGCAGAGCGAAGAACAGATGGAGCATGATTACAGACAGAAACATGAGAGATGTCATTCAGGGGTGGGTTTACTCCGGTACCTGCTGTAGGCCTTGTCCTCATTGGTAACAGCATTAGAATAAGCATGACTAAAACAAGTTCATTTGCGTTAGTCACAGGATAACAGGAAGGAATGTATGCTTCCATGCCAAAGAGACTTACCTCCGTAACGTACACGGCACAATCACATGGCTCTCGGCCATAGAAACAATAATCATTCCAGGGAATAGCTAAAGAAGTGCGTCCGGCGTGGGGTTGAAGGAATATAATCCTGCTACGTCCAGACCATTTTATGCGACTGAACCTTACGAAATCAACGATGACACATTACATACCGCACGTAAAATCATACCGCCAGATGACTGTATTCAGCTGAGCAGCGCAGGAAGTATTTATTTTTTATTTTTTATTTTTTTACTCAGACCTAGTACTTCTTCAATTTGTACACTGCTGCTACTGCAGAACGGCTTTTCTCAGCTAAGGGAGCAAACGTTAGCTTCGTACTGTACCCTTAAAAAAAATGGTATATAGAGCCTTTAGTACTAATCGTTTGAGATCGATGCTCTCCTTTCAGTAGTACATAGTTGCACTCCGATGGTGTACATTCTCCTATATGGAATATACAGACGATTCCACTGAACCTGGTGGAGATTTCTAGTAGTGATGTTTATGAAGCAGAAAATATATATATCTCCTGAGCTGAATATAATCGGCTGTAGGTGGCAAGAATAAAAACAAAATCCTCGGATTAAAAGGGTTGTCTTTCTGCTACTTCAGATCAGTAGATACTGTCAGTATGGATGAGGTTTGAAGCATCACCTTTAATCTCGTTATTCCTATTTATTACTTTACCCGTACTTGGTTTAATCGTGCTGCCACAGAAAGGTTTTATGCAAGTTAGCTGAAACCAGTCACAATGATGGTATGAATCCTTTCAGCTTCAGGCACGTCATTTTTATTCCAATCAAGACATTATCAGCCGACTATATTCTAGGATTGTGTTCAGTTTTGGTAATGAAGGGAATGGTTAAGGTTATTTCTAACTCGCCCAGCTTAACAAGTCTCCCTTGGGTGTAAATTTTCTGAATGTTTCCAGTAAAAAAAAAAAAAAATGAGTCGGAATGATGGAGTACATGTTACACTGCATAAAAGGAAATCATGACTTGACAATTATATATACTCTATATATATGTATACACTGTGTGTGTGTGTATGTGTGTGTGTGTATGTGTGTGTGTGTGTGTAGGCTGTTTTATTCGGTGGCACTGTTGGCACTTATAGAGCTAATATTCCTGCATACCACCAATTATTTTTACTAAGAATGGCAGGGAGGTCATAAGCAGTCTCATTAATTCATTGCAATATTAGCCCGTCCTATATTTTATTTACTTTTGCTACGATCAGTCGATTATATAAATCTCAGCCGAGATGGCCACTCTCTGTAATGAGATTACGTGGAAGACTGAGGTTAATCACCTCAATCCCAGGCATACATTTATTTTATTCATGCTGTCCCTACCAGGTTTTAAGATCAGGAGAGCCTTCATTAACCTCGTCACAGATACAAGCCCTCCATAATTTGCATAAAATTGTCTGGTGATGGCATGAATAAACTATAAGATACGTCAACGAATTGAAGGGTTTAAGGTCATCACACAAAATGCGGTAGCCTACACAACAGCCTTAAATGCTACATCATCCCGATCAAAGCCATCCCCCTCACCTCTTATTTTTTTTCTACCATCATACAGTTTTATTTGCTCGTAGTGAAAAGGCTAGCTTCTGCAGTACGACAATACTTCTTTGATTTTAATCTTGCTTTCAGACGATTTTCTTATGATTTAGGGAGTCTCTAGTTGGTCCATGTCTCCCTACGATCGATAAAATCGTCAAGAGACTGCAAAAATAAGCTTAAAAAAAATATGTTACCGGACTAGAGAAGCTAAACGTTTTCAACGTACTCGACACACTCTAGAAGTATGACTGTGCTCACAGCCTTAATTTTTTTTCCTCCTGAGAGCTGGCCTGTCTTGCTACCAGACGCCGATACTCACTCGCTTTGACGGGGTTACCCTCATCAATTTGAGAACGCATTTTATTTTTTTTCCTCGTTTTTTCCAAGCGATTTGAATAAACTTAAGCAAGATCTTAGGTAATGAAGAAATTGATGAATACTACAGCTAACCTCTCCATCTCGAAAAGTCTAACCGAACCTTAATCGAATTTGTCTAAAGTAGCATCAATAAAGCAATAAAATACGTCACCGGACTGAAGGAATTACATGATAGCACACTATCCGACAAACACAAAACGTACGGCGGTACACCCAGCCTCACGTGATGGTACCCTGTGAAAGAAGTTTACGTGACAGGAACGGCTATGACGTGACAATAACTTACGTGCTATTCGCAGACGCTGCCATTGTGTGGGGTGACTGTTGACGCTGGCTGTGATTCACCTGTTTGCCTCCCGTCCCACCGCCCTCTTCCCTTCACGCACCGCCTCTCGCCTGCCGACGATTTTAAGGTCCTTCTAAATTTCCTGAGTCCTAAAATTTTCTTCACACACACGTCTTAGTCGTTTTCCAGTGTTCTTTTACAGTTTTAGGAGCTATATAACTTCCTTTGAGTCTTAAAACATGGTTAACTCATTGTTCTTGGCTGGGCACGATTCTACGTCCTTTAAATGCCCGATCAGTCTTAAACGTTCCGAACAAACTGTACGATGATAAGACGCGATTCACCAGTATCTCTCCCTCCCGTCCGGCCTCTTTCCCTTCACGCACTGCCTCTCGTATGGCTATGGCTTAGGGGCCCTTTAAAAAAAAAACATATAATCGAGTCGTGAAATTTTCCCTGGACACTTGGTCATGGATAGTTGGAATTTACGTTTTAAAATTTCCCTTTGCTTACGTTTTGCAGGAAGTAAGATTTTCTCAGAGTCCTAATTTTTTACTTCGCCTCTTAAATGGTTATGATTTTAGTTCCCTTTATTTTTTTTTTTTTTTTGCTTTGCAGAATTTATTTTTAACATGCTCGTCTTCAATTATTAAATTTATAAGCGCCTATAACTGTCTAGTTTTTACTTCTGTGACTGATAAATTTTCCTTCTGGTTAGAGTTTTAGTCATCTTCGTATTTCTTCTACTGTATTTAGAATTTCGAGTTCTTAACTCTTCTTAATACATTTGCTCATAGCTGGATAAATTTACAGGATCCTCCAAAGTTCTTCCTAGTTGGAATTCTAAGCGTCTAAAACTTATCTCCTGGTTAGTTCTGGATGCTTTTAGAAATCCTCTTAATCCTCTTTTAGACGCATTTAAAATATTCTCCTGATCAGAATTCATATAACTTCCCTCAGGCACTTGCTCGTGGTAGAATATTGTATGGGTCATTTAACTGATTAGTCATATTTAAATTTTCGTACTTGATAGGGTTTTAGGCATCTCTAAATTTCATTGGAAAGGTATTGTATTGTTGAAAATACGTCTTGGTACTCTTTGATGGCATTAAATTTCCTTTTGACACTCACCACTCACTTTGGAAATAATTGTCGTTGGCTTTAAGTCCCATCAGTATCTAGCCATCCTCTTTTGGAATAATTTTTGGTTTCCTGGAATACTATTCACACTCGCTATCGGTATAACTGTGAGTGCAATCAAAAACATCCAAAATATTCTACACATTTTTTTTAATACGTCTTAAGACACATGTCAACAATGGATATCTATCGGCATCCTTAAAATAACCAATCCCTTTATAACCAGACAGTCGTTAGTGATATGATCCTTGATCTTTTAAAGTCAAGTCTTTCAAGATGTACACTCTAGTCGCTCGCTCCTGGTAAAATTTAAGGTATCTTTTCAGTACACCGAAACACTCCTTCCTGGCAATATATTACGTATCCTTATAATCTGTTCAGACACTGGGGATTCGCTCCTGGTAGAATTTTACGTAATTCTATTCTAGTACCTATGTTTAATATGTGTAAGTGCTTAAATATCACATAATTAATGATTAACCGAAAGTAACAACAAAGCAAAACGCGAAAACATGATCCTCACTATCTGGCGACGAAGCGTAAAGTTTTCATAATACTACGGTCGCTTCCTCAATAATTCACAAGCCCAGAGCCATAATATTCAGCTTAGGATTCACGCAAGGTTTATCCACTGTTTGAACACTTCTTTGAACGTTGTCTTGTCCACGTCAACTCATAACTTTTAATTCATCATATGCGTGCCGGTATGTAAATAGGTCCCGCGGGACTGTTTGAGTTTATCGTTTAGTTACTTGAGAAGTTCGGAACGTGCGAGTGGGGTGGAATGCGAAGTGGGAGGGCGCAGATGGAGCGAAGGCGAAGAGCACCCGCCGAATGACTACACCTACAGAAGTCTCACGGAGCACTGACACAGCGCCGCTCGGCTCACCTCTCCTCCCTGGCCCTAGCTCTCCCTGTACCCCCCAACATCTCCCCCTCCCTCTCCCTCTCCGGTCCCTCCCTCCTCGTGTTACCTCCGCTCGTGCTGTCTCCTGTGTCCTCTCTCTTTATTCCTGTGTCCAAAATTCAAGTATGGCCCCCCGCCTCTTGGAAGATACTAATAATTCCCAAACAACGGATGTAATAGCAGTTCAAGAAGGGAAAATGACAAGGGTTTCAGGACATAGCACATACGTGTAGGAGTTCCCTACGAGTTCAAGGTGCACAGGTAGAGGAGACAATCACGATATCGACAGGTGGCCAAGGTAGAGGTAGGAAATCCATGGGCTTATTTTTGGTCAGATATCGTACATCATTTCCCTCTTCCCTTCCCACACCATTTCCTGCTACCTGCATTCCCAAAACAGCAAAAATTTTGGTGAAATGAAATGGTAGATATCGACAGGTGGCTGAAGCAGAGGCAGAAAATCGATGGACTCATTTCTTGTCAAACACCGCACTACATTTTCCATCTGCCAGGTTCGCCACCCACCGGGAAGGCTGTGCTCCGTGGGTAAGCATGTCCAGCTCGCAACTGCAAAAACCCGAGTTCGATTATCGATCTCGTAAGGCTCTTGGACGAAATTTGCTTCCCGCCCTTATCCTGGTTCACGTAGCAGGGCGGTTGAAGACCTGGTTACGACAGTGAGAGTATTGTAGGGGGGAGATCATGAAAGTAAATTAAGCTTATTTGCTTAATTATCCTCGTATAGTCAATTGGCATTAATCTGGAGCTCTTTCGTTCCTTCCAAAAACATTTCCAACGACTGACACATTCTGTTTACTTTTTGTCGCTCCTGTTGGCAAAATATCCATGGGTGAATATATAGCAGAAAATAGATATCGGTAGATGGTTATAGAAATGTTAGGAAATTCAAGGACAGTATTCTATTTCCTACCGTCATCTCCCCTTCCCATAGCATTGCCCTATTGTCTGCATTAGCATAGTAGCTGATTTTTCTTTCCTGTCGAGAAAATATCCAGCATCGGCAGCGTGGCAAGAGCAGAAGTAGGAAATCCAGGCAAATTCTCTGTCAGATACTGTACTGCATAATATTGCCCACTGTCCCCTTCCCTTCCCTTTCCTTGCCATTTCCTGCTACCTGCATTATCGAGTGAAGCAAATATTTCCTGGCGGTCGAGAATACACCCATGGGTTTATATCCAGCAGAAGGTACCTGGGCTGGACGCACCTAGGACACCAGATTCACAAAAAATCCCAGCCAATTTTTACGATAAACAAGTCTCTGTTGGTTTTCAACTCATTATAAGCTCCGATAGTTCGTGTGTGAGAGATTGTGCTGGAAGGGTTCTAGGCGCACCGCTCTTCGCCTATCGGCTCATAGTCGCAAAGCTCATTGGTCCCTACCCCAGGGTTCCCCTTTTTATTAACTTTTAAACTTGTCCAACTCCGTCTTATACTGAGGACGTTGGGCGCAAATGGGTTAATATTATCAGGAATTAGGGAAAGTATAGAAAGAAAACATGGGTCGACAGAGATGAATTTTATTTCAGCTATAGTTCATACATCTTAACCTGGGAGAGATTATCGTCCTATTGTAGCTTATTTCCTTAGCTCAGTGAGAGAGGTAGATGATATTATGGCTCTACCATCCTTTTCATAACACTTCTTCCTGACTAGCAGTACTGTAAAAGGAAATTGGCAGAAAAAACTCACCTCTTCATCAGCGTTTTCTTCCACTTCCTTACAATTTTCAAGAATAATCTCTCTCTCTCTCTCTCTCTCTCTCTCTCTCTCTCTCTCTCTCTCTCTCTCTCTCTCTCTCTCTCTCTCTCTCTCACGCAACTTCACTAGTGTGTGGCTGTGAAGTTTGTGAAGTATTTAGAAGCCGTTTTTAGTAAAGGCTAAAGTATAAATAAACAGTCAATCACACAACATCTGGATAAAGAGCTGGAGGTGGTGCAATCGGAAACACACTTCGCCCGCAACCGAAAAGTCTAAAGTTCTCTTCCCAGGGTGGCTATGAATCTTTGGGTACTGCCCTCTTCCCTTCAGTTTGTTGGTATCTACATATGAAACAGGAACATTTTTTTTTTTTATGTGTCCGACTCTGGGCATAGGCTTTACAGCCTGCTATCAAGGCCCAGCCGTCCTCATACACTTCTACATGTCACCACTTCGGCGCTAACACCCACCGTCCATATTGAATACATGCTAGGGCTGTCTCATACAGGACTGGTGTATTGGTATTAGCGAGGTTATTTTTACGACATGTCGGCGGGTCTTCTGGTAGATCAGTAAAGCCTGATTTTAATGAAATTCAAATCCTTAAACTGTTCCCTGCCTCAGCGAGGATTCGAACCTGGGTCCCACGGGACTGCAAGCCAACTCTCTACCGATCGAGCTACCGCCTCCATGTCGTAGTCTGGGGGAAGAATATTAAAAATTTGTATCTACTTTACTGTGCAGTACCTTCCTTCAAACGGTCGCTTCGAAATAATACTAAGCCTTCCTCTCCTTCATTACCGTCATCAACATCATCATTTTTCATTGTCTTCTTCATCATCTCCTTCACCTCAAGAAAACTTATAGATACCGTCCATGATCTATTTTTCCACCCATCCCTTCCTGTATCCCCGTGTCCGCCCTCCACCAAACTGCCTCCCTCGCCTCCTTCCCTCGCACCCAGCTCTGGAGACTCCCTTTGCCTTACCCTCTGTTGTTTACTCTCTTTCCGCCTCCATCTTTTGTTTTCGCACTACTCCTTCCACTTCCCTAGGACTTTTGTCGTCCCGGTTACGAGGCTCCTTATTTGTTATTTCATGAGCTTTTTTTTTGTTTTTCTTTCTATTCCAGTTCTCTGTCCATTTCGTTCTTGTTTTTTTTTCATTTTTTAAATATTCTTCGTCTGCTTCACTTTTTGTTTTTTCCTCTTTGCTTCTCAACCTCGCAGTTTTGTCCTTTTCGCTCCCCTTAGCTTTCATTCACCTGTCTCTCCTTCTTAGCTATTTTCTTCCCTCCATCTTCGCACTTCTGATCCTGCGCCTTTCATGTGTTCTTTCTTCTTCGCTTTACATCCTTCTTTCTCCTTTCTCTTCGTTCTTTTATTTACTCATTCATTGTCCTCTTCTTCCTTCCTTCCTTCCTTGCCCTATGCATCCTCCCCCTGTATGAGATTTCCCTTCTTCTCTTCTAGTCTTTCCAATTTTCTGTTCTCTTCATCCCTCTGTTTATCCGTCGCCTTCCTCTGCTTCCTTCCTTCCTCCTATCTTTCCTGTAAGGTCTTCCCATTCTCTCCTTTCTTACTTCTATATTTCTTTGCCCTTCCCGTCCTCCCCTTTTTGCCGTAATGGGATTTTCCTTCTTCCCTCCTTTTCCTTACAGTTCCCACTCTGTCCTCTTCCCTTCGTTGACTGTCCGGCCCATCAATTTTTCTTCTAAGCATCGTTCTTTCTCATTTCTGTCCTCCTCTTTAAGTTTTCCATTCTTCTAACGCAATCATTTTCCATATCTTTCACATTCCTTTACTGAGCTTTCCTTCCTTCCCTCCCTCCCTCCTTCCTTCCTTCGTTCTTCACCCTTCTTTTTCTCCCCTTTCATCGCTCCTTCCTTCATACCCTCTCACTCCTGGTTCGTCTCCTTTAAATATGGTATTTATTTATTTTTTCTCTTCTGTTTGTCTATTTGCTCCTACATATTAGTATCCTAGCAATGTATTCTGACAAAATACATACTTAATGTAAACTTAATATGCTGATATACACCCTAAGGATACTAGTATGTAGGAGAAAATAAAAAGTAGAGAAAAATAAAATCCCTAAACTCACTTCTTTTTTCCCACCCACCGATTCATTTCTTCTCACCTCTCTTCGCTTCTTTCCTTCCCTCCTTCCTTCCTTCCTTGTCCTTCCCATTCTCCCCTTTATCGCTCCTTCCTTCAGACCCTCTCACCTTTCTCTCTCGTCTCTTTTCCTTCCGCCCCTCTCCTTATTTGCATGTGGTCGGGGCTGTATTTATAAACCCCCCCAAACTTAAGTTGTGCCTACGTTTGCTTATCTATACGTTTACGTTTATTCACATACCTTCTAAGTACTTACTCTCCTATCAGATTAAATTTTGAAGTGTAATATTGCGATACACAAAAATGTCTGAGATTCCAGTTAACTGTTAAAGGAACCTGTTGATCTTGTATATGAGATAGGCAAGTTTTTAAATGCTGGCTCGATCCCTGGCCTTTCTATCCCCCCACCTCCGCCACAGCTGTCATGGTCTGGAAAAGTGTGTGTCCTTCGTATATATGCATTTTTTTCTGGACTCGTATTCCAATACTTGTGTTACAACCAAAGCTTTCTTTCTGACCATGTTGTGATTAGATCTTAAAATATTGATTTCCATGTATGTGGCGGTGCACACCATTCACTCACTCGCTAGAGTGGTGCATTTAGCCTAAATGACTACAATGAATGACAAGCAAAACGCACAAAAAAACATTTACAACAGTGGATGGTAATCATATATTCAAAGAATCCTTTTGTTCTAGTAGGTCAAGGCGCTCCAACTGGATGTGGCCTGTAAGGGTTTACATCCGAGAAATAGTTTTTTTTTTTTTTTTACCTATATAACATTGATGGACAGCCATTGGTCGCCCGCCTTGTGTGTCGGTGCTTAAAAACCACACCCACACACTTAGGTTTCTTCGCCTCTGATGGAGTTATAATGGATTGCATGGCAGATGGAAAGAATTTAGCAACAGCCTTTTACGGATTTTAACCGTGCTAACCTAATATACTGTAT
>JAGKTI010019259.1:0-17120 GCA_018397915.1 Birgus latro | reverse complement strand
GCCATTGAAACTCAGCTTGCCGGCTCGACTTAAACGGCGCCAGTTTTAAACACACAGATATGTGGTCCATCTCAGACTTCTGCCTATCCACAACAAAATAAACAAACTTTCAAGTGTGCCCCACTTACCTTGTCCCACTCAAATAGCTCGTGTGTGTGTGTTGTGTGTGTGTTTCCCATTCCATTGGGCATGCAGTTGCTCAATTCTTTTTCTGTCAAACTGTCCTCCTTTTGGGACACTACCCTAAAATATGTATGGGTGAGAAAAGAGGTCTGGATGAAGATAATGACAAGGTTAATAAAATGGCTGTAGTCCTTATCCCCTGCTTCATCATCAATAACTCATCAATGCATTTATATTCTTCATATTGAAGTTTGTTTCCATACCATTCATATTTCACATTACGTGTAAAGGGGTTTCACTCATGTCAGTCCATCTTCTAGGCCTTTCATACCACCCATTATCTTTGCACTCGTCCAAATACACCACAAACTTTTTATCTCTAGTTACACTGTATCGAGGTTGTAATCTCAATGGCATTGCAGTATTCTGTATTTTCCATACAGGATTTCAACATTCTTTCATTCATCATTTAATCCAGAGTTGTTGCACCATGGGGAACGTAGGAGCCCAGGGCTAGGCAAGTTGGTCATGACACCTAAGATGAAAGTGATCAGCCTCTCATCCCTGAGTGGCATTATATAAGCAATAAACCCCAACCATCCCTTGGATATAAACCTGAACCAGCTCAACCGATTGGAGCCCATTGAAGATCTTGTACCAAACGGCATTACTTTTTGATACCTACTTGTAATCAAAGCATGGACATAGAGTGTAAACAAGCAAATACTGTAATGCCCAATAACCCATTAGGATTACTAATTTGTGAAGCTATATTTATATACACAGTATTTATGTACCTCAAGATGATGATAACTTTTCCATAATTTTCTTGCTTCTAGACTCCTTAATTCAACTGAAGAATGATTTTTTGCAGTGAGGAAGTTTAGAAACAATCTCTGTCAGCCTGCATCCATCAGCATGTTGAGACAATAAAAGCTCACAAAGTCAGACTCTGCATATGGTAGCTTGATATGCCAGTCAAACTCTGTCAGTGTACAGTACCGTATATTGTCATATACTGTACTTGTGAACTGAGGTAGGTTCAAACATTCAGAATCATTTTAATATTATACTGTTATTGTATGCTTGCTTTGCTTTGCTTAAGTTCACTACACAGGTTTAACCTTATTTTATATTTATGGAATGTGCTTAGGTTATCCAGTACAAGAGTACAAGAACAGGAACTCTGTAAATCAGAACTTTCCATAGCTACTCATGATGGCCAGTCCCTATTACTCCAACTCAGTGGGCTTAACTGTATACAGTATTTTACTTGTTGCTGCCACTCAAAGAAGAATTGTGCTTGACTAACACTTCACTACGAAAGATCTTTGCCAAGCACCAAAGAAAACAGCATGGCAGTGGCCAGAATACAAGAATAAAAATAGTTTCATTACACTGATGAGGTTAATAGATAAATTTTCTACTCCTTTCTCTGCAGGAGGTCTTACATAAGCAAAATAAAATGTCTGGCAACAGACAGAATAAAATTATGGAAAGATTAAGGTTTCTGGTAGTCTTATCACCAACAGTATAGTGCCATACAGTACCATATGCTTTCACAAAATCACAGCAAATAAAAAAAAAGGCACATTTCACTGCTTATTGGACTCAAATTCAGGAACTCTTCCATCATGACTGCATAATTTGTATGAACTGCACTGCAACTGAATTATTATCCATCATGGCAATAAAAAAGTGGAAAAGTTTCTAGAGAAGGGAAAGAAGTTGTATGCACCCTTTATGGATCTGGAGAAAGCATATGACAGGGTGGATAGACAAGGATTGTGGAAAGAATTAAGAATATATGGAGTAGATGGGAAGTTGTTGAAGGCAGTGAAGAGTATGTATGAGGGTGCTAAGGCTGCAGTGCGTGTGGATGGCAAACTCAGTGAATCTTTCCATTTGAAGGTTGGATTGAAACAAGGATGTGTCAAGTCTCCATGGCTGTTCAATCTGTACATGGATGGGGTTATAAAAGAGATACAAGGTCGGGCAGTGGATGTTGGAGCGGCCCTAGTGAGAGAGGGCAGTGTCTGGAAACTCCCTGTACTGTTGTTTGCAGATGATACTGTGTTGTTGAGCGAAGATGAAGGGGAGCTGCAAGGCTTGGTAGATGAGTTTGGGAGAGTGTGTAAGAAACGGAATCTAAAGGTGAATGTAGGAAAGAGTAAAGTGATGGTCTTCGAGAGAAGTGAAGCCAGTGAATGTACAGTGAGATTGGATGGGGAGGATATGGAGAATGTGAGTGCATTTAAGTACTTGGGTAGTGTGATGAGTAAGGATGGAAGTCTGGAGGGTGAAGTGCTTGAAAGGGTGCAGCAGGGAAGGAAGGTTGCTGGTTTGTTGTAAGCAGTGATAAGAAACAGGGAGGAGAGCATGGAAGTGAAAAAGTTGTTACATGACAGTACTATGATACCAACTCTAACATATGGAAGTGAAGCTTGGACCCTGTTGGAAGGACAGAAGTCAAGAGTGAGAGCAGCGGAAATGAGTTATTTGAGAAGAGCATGTGGAGTCACATAGGGAGACAGACTAACAAATGAGGAAGTGAAGGAGCGTTGTGGTGTGGTTGTGGACGTGATAGGAGGCGTTAGGAGAAAAACATTAAGGTGGTTTGGGCATATGGAGAGGATGGAGAGTGAAAGACTGACAAGGAGTGTGTATGTGAGTGAGGTGGAGGGGGCGAGAGGAAGGGGGAGGCCGAGGATGAGATGAAGGGATGGAGTGGAGAGGTACATGAGAGAGAGGGGTGTGAGTTGGGAGCGGGGTAGTGAAATGGCGGGGGACAGAGCGACATGGAGGCGATTTGTTTGTGGCCACTCCGTGCGGGATTGAGGCGTCTGGGAATAGATAGATAGATGGCAATAAATGTGTCACCATTAGTCAAATTAAAATACAATAAATTACTGGTCATCAGAAGAGATGATTTGTGATCATAGTTGCCTACATGAACATTTTTACATTTTTAAAGGCTTTGGCTATGCCGGCATGTGTGAAGACGATGGCATTTGTCACCATAATTTGAGGCAGGTTTCAGTGGCCAGATAATCTTGATGCCAACCACAATTTCCGTGGTGAGTTTAGCCCCTGCATGGAAAGACAAGACCAACAAGGCATCAGGTTCTTTGAAAAAAGTTGTCTTCCTCCTAGGTGTCTTTTCCCTAGCCTAAAAAGCTCCACCTGCCCAATGAAATCCCCCAGCAGATATAATTCAGTAAACTTCACCTGTATTGCAAAATTTACTGAAGTATTAAGTACCCAACATCCAACTCCTTACTACCTCTCTTGGGAGTGTAGGAGGGCCTGAGGCTAGGCTAATATAGTCCTGGTCCTTTAAGCTGTAGAAGAGCAACCAACTTCTTTGGCAGCATACAGATGACATAAAAACCTTCAGCCACCTCTTGAATCTGAATCATTGTGTGTTAGGGCAGTCTCCTCAGTCCCCGTACAGGCATCAGGCATACAAATGACATGCTAATTTATTCTGCATCTAATTATTGACTTGTCTGGGTTACGGTACTAAGCAATACAAACAATGAGTGTCCTTTTGTGGATATTATAGGCTACAGAAACTCACATGTATATAAACATACCTGTAGCCCTGAGTCTGAGCGCTGCATGTAAAAAAAATAAATAAAAAATACAAGATTATTAATGTATACTAATATAAAACAATACATTATCAGTACCATAATACATACAAGTCCAACCTGAATTACAAATTTCATGTACAGTACTTGGACTGTGAGCATCCTATCATATCAATGGTAATACTGTATTATTATACATATCCTATGTGGCTTTAGCTTGCGAGGGTTATTTAATTAATTATATATCTAAACTTCAGCATTACTGTATATACAAACACACTGGTACTCTGGTAGGTAACTACCTACTGCATAGGCTATGCAGATTCTGGGATTAACCGAATGATTTTACCAAAGAAAGATGAAAGAATGAAGCCAATATTACGAGACAACAGGAATGCTATAGTTGTACTGGAGGAAGACAGGGAAGCTGTAGGGAGGTGCATAGTAACAAATATTTACAGGATACTGTATTATTCACGAACAGGTATGCTGACAATGGTCTATTTTTAGCACAAATATTCATGGTGCAGATGGGAAAGAATAGCAGTCAATGATTCATTACATGATGCTGTAGCTAGTGGATGAAAAGCTCCAGAGAAGTGCAATGGATGCAGCGTTAGCTATGAGGAATTTCAAAAGAACTTGATACATTTGTAGTAGTACAGGTGTAATGTAAAGTTGTTAAATAAGTGTTAATCTCATTTCAAGAGTACACTGAGTAAGTGATATACTGTACCATGTAGAGGTGTGGGTAAATGATACATGTGAAAAATAAATGTTATTTGGGTCCCCAAACCCAAGTCTTCTTGATTCCCACAATACCCCAATTCAATTCTCTCTCCCACACGACATATCAAAGTAACCTAAATTTACCACTTACGAGTCCTAGCCTACCAATGCATGGATGACAAAGCACTTTCTTAGGTGAATTCTAAAGCATTGAAGCATACATGGCCTGATTACAAATGTGTTCATTAATTCTTCTATACATTTATCTTTTAATTAGTTAATGCACAAGTATCAGGAGCTTACTTTGTATTTCAGTACTGGTGTAGGCTTCAGTATCAGTCCACAATCAAAGCTACACCTTATCATCGGAGGGAAAGTGACAGCCAAATTTAACCCTTACCAATTCTGGCAAAGTATGAATGTGGAAGGTCTGTCTGTATGAAGAGTGATACATGTGAAGTTGAAGTGCTGCAATGGCTATGTTTATGTAAGTGTTACAGTTTCTAAATACCATCAGTAGACCAGACAGGGCACAAAAGATATGAAAAACAAATGAAAGATCATGCTACCAGCACCCATTTTAAATGTCTTGATTAAAATCCACAGCACAGAGTACATGCATCGTAAGATAAGTATAGCTACTACCAACTGATCCACAGTAATGCCATATATGGTACTGGTATACATACTGCATGTTCATTTTGCTAACATGGTACTGTATCAGTAGAATACTAAACACAACACAGTATCAAAGATGGTTAAATTAAATAAAAATTCACAATAAACATTTGGTAGCTACCCTAGCACATTGTTCACTCATCTTCCCACAGCAAAGGAGTATCTGTTGAACTTACTAATATAACAACCACATGAGCAACAGAGCCAGCAGCCACAAACAAAAACATACCATACTAAAAACACATTATACCAATATGCGACTACAGTAAGGCAGACTTTTGTCGCTAGTATCTGGGATGGAAACGGTTTAAAGTACGGAGAACAGATTATGATACCAGCAGTTACATTACCGGCACCAGCATTAATCTTACAACCACAATTACAGGTACCATAGCCTACACATGATTAACAAGCACTGTGCAAGAGGGTTCTGATGATTTCTGGGATGATCAATAAAAAGAATGTAACATCAATGGTACTTACTGTGATTACGACAAAATATTACCAGTAAGCAATTTACCATTGTTCATCATGATAAAACCAGGGCTACTAATGTGTGGTAGGAACCAGCTACAGACTTCTGATACACTGTCCATGGTATGAGGCTGTTTTGCAAGGAATGAATGAATCACTATCTGTCTGACTATGTGTACCATTCAGATGTGAGAATGACAGTAGTTACCACTTTCTTAATGTAGTATTGTACTGTACTAAAACAATGACAGAAAATATATTAGAAGACATGACTGCTACCGTACACACCACAAACTGGCACTGAAAGGAACACCCATCTCCAAATTTTAACTCTTTAGCTACAGGCAGCTACTTCTTTTAAGCAAAGGGTATAATATATGGGCTGTATTCTAATTTAACAAACCATTAAAGCTACTACATACCTTAAAACCTCGTGATCGTTTACAACAGACGCAGGCAAGGAGGGTTGTAATGGAGGACAGCAACACTGCAACACCTAGCAGTGCATGGAGGTACAGCTGTCCTCCCTCATTACCTCCCACACCTGCTGCTCCTGGGGGATGATGAAAGTGAATAGGTATCAAATAAATTTGGAGGATATTATCTTTATACCAGCAGCTACCAGGCACTGTATTTCATCTCTTGCTACTGTACAAAGTATCCTACATATTTACCAGTAGCTGTATTCTAATGCTACGGTATGGCTACATTACCAGTACAGTACCAATATGATAGAGAACAGCACCTTGAATCCTACTATGGACACATACTGTATATGGCTAGTTACCAATCACCAATAAGGCACAAGCCTTCCAGGCTTATTCAACATATCTACTGTGATACAGTGGACACTCCTTATTTGTGAATCCATATTTGCAGTTTTGGTTATTTGCAAGTTACAAGTAGTAATGCATCTCAAAATTCACTAGTTTATAGTGTATTTGGGGATACTTAACAACCTGTGCTATCAAACATCTCAGAATACACTTTGAACAAGCAGATTCTAACATCTGATTTATGGTACGGTACCTTTGGGGCACTGCAAAAGGTTTTTAGGCAATTACACAAATGACGGCAGGGGCTGTTTGGGGAAAGACAAAATTATTTGGGAATTTGCCATTTGTGGGGTTGTCTGTAAAATAACTCCTGCAATTATAGATGGACCTCCGTATTTCTGTAGAGGACCTATACCAGTATACCAAACCAGGTATAGCCTGGCCTACATTAGCTTCTTTGCAGCTAATCCTATCAAATTCAATTATGCTTATGCATTTGGAAGAATTTTTCACAGTTCACATTTTTTTTTTCTCCCATGATCTTAAACACTTCTATCATCTCCATAACAGTGACAACTAATGTCTTTATAGTGGTATTAAGAATGCTTACCACACATAATACCTCAGCTCTGCAAGCTGACTACGATAACTGGTACCAGCACTATGCAGTACCCGACAAGATCTGGCAAGGCAGAATTAAACAAAGGCACAAGCGTATGACTGAAGCACATACAGTACCATTACTGTAATATGACTGAGCCCAACTGTCTTAGTTTCAGATTATAACTACTGAAAAATTGAAGTTACTTGAAGAACAACACTACTCATATGACTTTTGCAAAACACCTCTAACTGTAATATAGCCTGCACCTGCATACTGGTACAGTACTGGGGGGGGGGGGAATCTACAGGAACATGATTAGGAGTTTCTAATTATAGAGGTGGGCTATACAGAAACAACATTATTTCTTACCTCTCTGTGGCAGTGGTATGGCCAGTGCTTGGCCAACACAAAACACTCCCAAGACACACATCCACATAATCAAGCCCCCCCACCAACCCTCTTCATGCCTCATCCTCCACACCATTTCTTTCTTTCAGGAGGACCAGGCTAATGGTAAGGGGTGCAAAAGAGTTGGAAAATGCGTACAACACACCATGGTTGCAGTTTAATATTTTCTCTGCATTCTTTACCAATTTTCCATACAGTTCAAATACCACCACTCAATTAAAATTCTGAATATATATATCACATGATTCTCCTTACAACACTATGGTTCCAAAATTAGCAAACACTGAACAATGCTTATAAGGCAGGTGAACTTTGATACCTGGTACTTTACTTTTCAGTGTACCAGTGTTCTTGCAACACACTGAACACACTCACTTTAGTGATCCATTACTGTTGGTTATTTCCACGAAAATTCTTATAGTACCGGTATGGTACAGTACTGTAAAAAGGTACGGTAAAGCACTGGGTATATTTTATAATGAATTAGTTTAAGGCATAGCCCTTATTAAAAATTTTCCTACCTATACTCAGGCCTAGTTGTTTACTGTATTGTATTTGGTATCTAAACTATAGTCCTATGGTACACCAGCTACCAGTAATCATTACATGTTAATTGATAGAGAGACATGGGACCACTATTTTTTTTTTTTTTCAATACCTGTAGAGCTTCTCTGAGTTGTTTCTGTGTGCATTTTCAACTTCTGATAATTTTTTATTATTTTTGTTGATATTTGCTGAAGAATGCTTACTCCTTAAGAAAATAGGTTTCAGTTTACATCAGCAATGGCACTGCAGCTGGACATATGCCATCTTGGTATGCCAATTTTGTTAGTAATCTAATCTCATCCATGTTAAATATAATTTGACTATTTATAGCTGGACTGTCAAAACTCCACAATGTACATCTTTACATCTTTATTAAATCTCTGAATCAGGCCAAATGCGATTTTTTTTTGTGTAAATACTGTACAGTACTGATATTTGAAGTGGTTCCACATTTCCCTGACATATGGAATGCCAGCTCATTAAGCTTAACACATCAGGCTAGCCTATAGTCCAGAAAAATGTGGGACATTAGTAACACAATTCACTGCTCCTACTTTAAATTAGCCGGACATCTATACAGCAAAACCTTGATATGACGGACTTCAGTAGACCGGAATTCGCTTTTATCGGACTCGAGGAGCTACCGGACTAAACTCCTATATATCGGAAAAAGTCCGATATAGCCAGAAAGCAGTCCGGACTGCCTGACAACTTCAGCTATGTTCACCACAATGAGACAAGTAAAAGACATGTTTTTCAGTGCACAGTACAGTATTATTATACCATTTTATTAATGTAGTGAAGGTATAACACAGTACAATACTGCAATGGTGGTGAAAACCACTGATGCAATCCGGACTAATGTCTGATATAGCGGAAAAAGTCCGGATTAGCAGGGGTAAGTCCAGATGTCGCTTTTATTGGAAAATCGCATATTTCGGACTGGCCTGAGCCCCAATTAGTCCGTTATAGTGAGGTCTTACTGTATGTCTATCTATTGCCAGATGCCTTATTCCCGTAAGGGGTGGCCACAAACAAATCGCCTCCATGTCGCCATGTCCCCCACCATTTCACTGCCCTGCTCCCAGCTCACACCCCCTACTCTCACATATCTCTCCACTCCATCCCTCCACCTCATCCTTGGCCTCCCCCTCTCTCTCCTCCCCTCCACCTCACTCACATACACTCTCCTCATCAGTCTCTCGTTCTCCATCCTCTCAATATGGCCAAACCACCTTGGTGTGTTTCTCCTAACACTTCCTGTCACATCCACATCCACACTACAATGCTGCTTCACTTCCTCATTTGTCAGTCTGTCTCTTCATGTGACACCACATGCCTGATTTACTATGGTAGCTATATTACACTAGGTGTGTGTAAAGAGCTACCAGCAGACATTCTGAAGTAGCCTTAATGAACATAGCTAATCTGTTTCAGTACCAAATGGAAATTCAGACTGGTTCTGTGCTGGCCAAAATGTTAGTGAACAGAAAGAATTCAAGCCCTATCCTGTGCTTCCCTCCTGCCTAACCTACTCACTTGATCAGATCAACTTCACATTACAGTCATCTTTTAGTTTTTGCAGGTGTTAGGGCACATGTACCAACTATGCAAAAACCAGCAAATTATAAAAACCCACATAAAAGGGCCCCAGCAGCCGTAATTTATCAGTTATTGTCTAAAAACTGTAGTGCCCCATACATCACCAAATAGCCTAATCTGTTAGCATAAAGTGTGTTTGAGGATGACTTCATAACAAATTCAGTTAAATCATCCCAAAACAACAACATTTTATCAGAGTGTATTTTGAAATGGCTTACTCATCTGAAAATTACCAAAACCTGCAAAGTTTTAACTGTGAAAAACTGGGATGACTGTAATCTGAAAACAAAGATGCCAATCATCTGAGTCTTATCCTATGCATACACCTCTTATCTACTGGTACCTATTTATACAATAAGATAATTGCTTTCACATCACTTGAGGATCATAGTTACACTATGCTACATTAGTCACACCTTACAGGTAAAGTACTGGTAGCCTACATATAGCACAGCCTACAGTATTTACTTTGACAGCTGGTATCTGAAAGGAGTTACTGTTGTCCATTAATTCATTTAGCCCATGGGTAATGTGACCAGATTTATTGGAGATAAAAGCGGGACACTCTCACGTGTGTGTGTATGTATATATATATATATAGACAGAGATATACAGTGACAGGCCTATGCGAGTGACAGTGACTGCAGCTGCGCAATGCCTCACCCTGAGGCTGCTAATCAAACACTAACTTTTCAAACAAACTCCAATATACAGTACGATACAGTGAATGGGCCTACCAAAGTTACCAGTTAGTATTACAGATTTCATATTAACAATTCGGTATTTCATTTGGTTTGGATTATGTATAATTTTACTAATTCATCATAACTGCATAAAAGAAGGTCATGTTATATCTCATGTAATAGCAATTTCCTAAAAGCGGGACATTTAAGTCAAAATTTAAAAAGCGGGACAGATGTAAAAAAAAAACAGGACTCTGGTCACCTTACCCATGGATGTCTTTAATATTACTTTACCACTGCCATCTCCAGACAATTTTATTCAGCTATGGAGAATGAATAAACTAACATTTCACATTTAAACATTAATTATCTTGTACAAAATCTGCCTAGAAACTCCTCAGAAAAGTTTACATGATGAAATAAAGCTGTGCAGAATAAAACTGACAAAAACAGGTTGTGGGTTGTGGCAGCTTAATAATTAATATCCAGATAATATCAACTTAATTACCTTGTCAAAAATGCCAAACAATATCACCTGAAAGATGAGAACAAATTTGCTGTGTCCCATTAATAAATAGCCCATCTCTGGTTATGTCAAATTATCATAGATTCCAATAATAATTCATGCACAAGTACTATAAAACTGAGTTTTTACCTAGTGGTAATTGGACAAAATATGTTCTAATGAACTAAGGAAAAAGATAAAAATAGTGTAAAATTCTTATGGCTATACAGTACAATACTAACACGATACCAAGGTCTTGTGACATAAGGGCAGTCTTGCCACAGAAAACACCAGAAATAAAACCACAATGAGAAAAAGATCTCGTAAATCTGCTAAGCTGTCTGATATTAGAACTGATCTGAGCCTAGTCTTGATCTGAGTGAGGGAGGAGCTATGACTCACTCTTGCGACAGCCCTCGTCCTCCTCCTCCTCCTCCTCCCCCTCCTCTCAATACAGTATTTCTCCAGAACTTCATACAACAGAATTTTCAGATTTTACGTCTACCATGAACAAATACTGCGTATTTTAAAAGACTGGGTCTTAGTTGGTTGTTATTTTGATCCAAAAAGAAACGAGAATAACCAATATTATTCGATTTACAACTCCTCTACCAGCACCTTTATATCATATCTTAGCAATTCACTGAACACAGAAGTACCAAATTATGTTGCACTCGAATAACTCGTTGTTCTAGACTATATAAATAGTATTCACCCACTAAAGTTACATATTCACAAACACAGGGCATAACTTTTTCAATCGATGGCATACACACCACCTCGCGCACGGTTCCACCTGCACTGAGTGTTTACAACCGAGGCAACCCCGAGAACAGATGATTGCCATGCCTCCCTAGACCTTTAATTCATCGAAGCCTAGTTTGCCAAGCCAAATAAACTGTGAGGAATAATTGACGGTGGAATATATATATCGTACGTACTTCCATGGACTCTGAGTATTAGAATGTTGATGGAAATGAGAGAAGCCTGAAAATACGTATATAATTTCGCAGTTTAAATTAGTTGCCATATACAGTACTTCCACTTCCCCAAATCGTTCTTTTTGTTAGCTTTCGTACATACTAGTGAAGATTTACAAACTAGGAAAATACAACATTTTTTCTCTCAAAGGACTATGAAAATATTTTTGTGCAATAATGAGGAAAGTGATACAATGAAGCATCAGTTATTTCAAGAAGAACAGCATTTGGCTCAAAACATCATACATAGTGTACGATACCACCCACTACAGAGTTAATAATCTTAGTAAATGCCCTTTTCCCATTACGAGGAATCCACCGAAAAGTACAGTATAAAAGAATCATGAGGCCTCCCCACCCTCCAACAATTTTCTAAATAGAACAGGCTTTTAATGGTGAAGGGGTTATTACGTGTTAGCGGAACCCCTCCGAGAGGGTTTGGAGGGCGGGGGGAGCTTCTTTTTTGCTGTCCTTATCTCATTCTTCTTGAGCTGCCGAGCATAGGCCAGCCGGCCTACTACAGTTATCCTGTCTTATGTTCAGTCTCCAAAACTGAATATAATCACCAAGAAATAGCAAGAATGAAATAAAAACTTCACTGCGTTCAAGACGTCTATCATCGACCTACCTTATGGTTTGACCTTTGACCCCATAATCCTTTAAAAGACCTGAGAGAGAGAGGGGGGGGAGGGAGGGGGGATGACTGGAGGTATTTGCCGAAGAAACAACTGTACAGTTTGAAGTGAACTAGTAAACAAAAAAAAAATTAAAAATGAGAATGAGGAAGAAATGCGAAAAAAGGCGTAATAATTTTTACATACGAACACTCAGCCCTCAGTGCAAGAAGAATCCAAATGAATTACTGTATAGTCAGAGTGAAATGGCGCTCGATCTAACCTGAATGGACAGGAGACATCTCTCTCAAATTTCACGCGACAGTATTACCATCATCTCAAGGAAAACTTTCGAGAAACGTAAGAAGGCAAAACCCGGGCAGATGGAAATATTTAGAAATTCCTCCCTGACCAAGAGGACCAAAAAAGGTCATGTCCGGGAAAATGCAGAAGCATGGTAGCTCTACGCCACAGTGAATAGAGCCGAAGGACGTGATGTTAGCATGAGAACGGTCTCCGCTTCTAAACTATCATGCAACAAGATGGATTTTACAATGTCGGTCCATATTCTTTCTTCTCTGAGGGAGAAAATCAGTAAAGAGATGTGAGCCATTATAAATGTGATCATGCAGCAAAGTTTCTTATTCAAGTGCTGTAATATTGGGTAAAGTTGCTAACTTATAGAAAGTCTACATGGCTAAGAGTTTGGAGTTTTTGTGTCAGGTTTACTGCAAACTTCGTAACACTGTGGTACCATTTATCTTTTCAACTTTTGGGTCTCCCACTAGGATTTGTCAGCAGGCTAAACAACATTAATGTTGGTCCAAATTTGGGTATAGCAGGCTTAGGTTAGGTCAAGTGGCAGTCTGTCAGTAATGTCAAAATTAGGTTAGGTTTAGGTAAGCCTAGAGCATGGTAGTCCACCGGGTACGTTTATCTGGTGTGGTCTGACTAGGTCTAGTGATAGTCGAAGATAAGATTTCATTTGGTTATATTATATTTACTGGTTATCTATACTACGGTACATGAATGATTTAAGTGTCAAGATGACCAGTAGAGGGCATAAAACTCTCTTGCAGACAGTTTCATCACGAGCTGTGCATAGTACCTGAGATACAAGTATGCATCAGCATTTTAATCTCTTCAAGGATTAATCTGCCCTTTCAGTATGTTTTCTGCACTTCGAGTATTCTTTGTCGTTTATATTTCACTAGGTGACAGTAAACCTTGTTATTGGACAAACGGCGGCGTCTGCTGTTTGTTTAGAACCAACACATGGTTGTGACGTCAAAGTTGGGCTCTATTTGCAAACACAAATCCTCTAGCTGTTGCAAGTTAACGTAACAATTCTATAGTCGACGAAGCTGTAGGGTACACATACAGCAAAAGGAGTGGGCCTTGCCCATTAGGCTCAGCTCAGTGGTCTTGTCACATACCCGTGCCCGTACCAGTCAGTGGTTCCAAAATTTGTACTGTAGAATCCAAAGTATATAGACAACAGGGAACTCAATAATTCTGGAAATCTCAAAAATACATTACTATTTACTGTAGTAAAATAATCATTATTACTGCGATTTTGGGGCTGAAAAAAATACTATATTATATAGCAGATGCTGTGACAGTTGACACGTCCTCCTGTTTTTCGGTCGTCATTTGTTCTATGTTTACAACATGTCAGCTGTTCACGAAGCAGTGATATTATGGTGTCTTTACTTTCACTTTACGTAGTGCTTTCCTATATAGCTTTCCAAGGTTTTTATACCACCGAATGTGCCTTCAATATATTCAGGTATCCATTGAATAAGGTGGAAAGGAAATATGGAAGCTTGCCTGAAAATGAGAGGCTCAAACTCAAAAAGGACACAAGAGAAATGTTTTATTTTGGCTATGACAGCTACATGAAATATGCCTACCCTAAAGATGAGCTTAACCCCATATATTGCAGTGGGAGAGGACCTGACCATGACAATCCGTAAGTTTTCTCTTCACAAGAAACCTACGTAGATTTCTTCCAAGCAGCCAAAGCAGGTATCATAGAGTGATAGTCAAGACACTCCAGCTCCTAGTGTTATTGGTCCAAGTCACTCCGGCCTCCCACCCTAGTCGCATGAGCCCCTCACCCCAAGTCACTCTAGCCTAACCTAACCTAACACTCTCGTAAGAGACATTTCTGCGTCAGACTATCAGAGAGGCCACAATGACTAGGGCTGGTAAAACTAGTAGCTGGAGTGACTAGGGCTAGAACTATAGGCCAGAGTGACTTGTTTCCCATAGGGCCACTTTCTGCACAGAGCTAGCGTACTGACTGTCGTGGTAGGGGGCCTAGGTCATGAATACAGACACTCCAATTAGATGTTCTGGTACTAGTTATACAAGAAGTTCAAACAGAGGAGGTTGGTTTGATCAATATTTAGCAGGAGGCAACAATGTGATTTCAGCAGTGAAGCAGTGCACATAACAGTACTAATTTTTTAATATGTGACAGTCATGCAGTATTTTCAAATTTCATATTGCAGTGAGTTATTGATAGAGCTTTAATTTTTAACAATGGGCATATGTTTTTTTTTTTTTTTTCCCCCTCCCCCCATAGTGGGTTACCTTATTGCACATCATAATGTGTATTTTATTAAAGACCTTGAGGCAACTGAAAATGTACAGCAAAGGAGAAGTAAACTGGTACCTACATTGAAGAACCATTCATATGAGGAAAGATTTTAAAAATTAAGATTACCCACACTAGTCTACAAAAGAGCAACAGGAGACATGAGAGAAATATTTAAGATATTACCATATATGGAGTTTTGGTCCAGATATATATCAGGACATTTTCACAGTAAGAGAGGACCAGGCAGCAAGAGGACATCATGAGAAAATACAATATGGTAATCCCTCATTTATCCAGACATAAGAGCCAAATGCATGTCCGGGTAATGGCAACATCCGGATAATGAACACTATTCCCCTACGATGCCCAGACCCTACGTATACCCACCTTCAACCTATAAGGTACCTAACCTATTTGTACAGTAGCTACCTATGCTTAATTTGGCAGTGTTTTCCAGTCATTCAGGCATATTTAGACATCAAAACGCACATAGGAATAACCAAAGTAAAGCTAAACACCAAGAAAACCATGCAAAAAAAAAAAAACACTGAAAACCAAAAAACATCCTACCTAAACTCCACTATACACCACGCCCTCCACATTAATGGCGGTTAGGGGACACAGACCCCCAAGAATGTGAAATTTCAGCGAATGTTTGTGTACCCTCCCATAAATGCCTCTACAACTGCAAATCACCCCCTGTGAGCAAGTGTGCATATACTGTACCTAATAAACCATATCAGGGACATGAAAGCAGCATAAAATATCACAAATAGCTGATGACTTGAGTGTAGCTGCATATACACCCAAACTTCTTGCAATCATACCCATTAAATTCAGTCTTGGCTCCACAGAGGAGCAATCTGCAAATCTTCGAAGCCTGCAAAGGTTGAATCTGCGAATGTGGAGGGCCCGGTGTATGTACAGTACCCCTCCTTATTTTGGCAGTGTTTTCTGGTCATTCTGCCATATTTTGACATCAAAACATACATAGGATTATCCACAATAATTTTCAAAACCAAGAAAACCATGCAAAAAAACACAGCAACCAAAAAATGCCTTACTTATACACCACTGTATGTACAGTACCCCTCCTAATTTTGAGACTGTTTTTGGGTCAATCTGCCACATT
Organism: Birgus latro; assembly: GCA_018397915.1. NCBI lineage: Eukaryota > Metazoa > Arthropoda > Malacostraca > Decapoda > Coenobitidae > Birgus > Birgus latro. The sequence continues at coordinate 1,068 of JAGKTI010019259.1, read as the reverse complement.
TAGACATCAAAACACACATAGGAATATCCAAAGTAATGCTAAATACCAAGAAAACCATAAAAAAAAACACCAAACACCAAAAAACACCCGACCTATGCACGACTGTATGTACAATAACTACCCCTCCTAATTTTGGCACTGTTTTCAGGTCAGTCTACTATATTTAGACATCAAAAGACACATAGGAATATCCAAGGTAATGCAAAACACCATGAAAACTATGAAAAAAAAACACTGAAAACAAAAAAATACCCAACCTATACCATAGACGACTATGTGTACAGTACCCCTCCTAAGTTTGGCACTGTTTTCAGGTCAATCTCCCATTTTTAAACATAAAAACACAGAAGAAATCTGTGCACCTTGTGAGGTGGTGTGTGGGGTGAAGAGAAGACGAAAGGGGGTTCAGGGAACAGCACGGTGGACTGAAGAGGTGAGAGAGGCTGTGGCACAAAAGAAGAAAGCATATAATGAGTGGATGAGGAACAGGGGCGTCGAAGAAGCTGAGAGACGGACGAGAGAGTTATATGTAGTGAGGAGGAGAGAGGTGAAAAGATTAGTAAGAGAGAGTAAGAAGAGAGTGGATGAGGAATTTGGAAGGAATTTGAGTGCAAAGTGGAGGGAATGTAAGAAAATGTTCTGGAAGGAGGTAAAGAGAGCTAGACAGGGTGCCAACAAAGTCAGTGGGGGTGTGAAAGATAAAAATGGTAGATTACTAGTGGAGAAGGGAGAAAAAGTAAACAGATGGAGAGAACACTTTAATGAACTGTTGAACATAGAGAATGAAAGTAATGCAAGTATAAGTGGCTGGGGAATGGCAGGGAGAAGGAGGGTTGTGAGAAGAGAGGAAGAAATCAGTAGGATGGAAGTGGTGGAAGCAATGAAGAAAGTTAAAATGGGGAAAGTCCCAGGAATTGATGGAGTGTGTGGTGAAATGCTGAAGCATGGGGGAGAGATAGTAATAGAATGGATGTGGAAGGTGTGCAGATTGGCTTGGGAGGAGGGTAGAGTCCCAGAGGATTGGAAGTCAGGTATAATTATTCCTCTGTACAAAGGAAAAGGGGAAAA
>JAGKTI010019258.1:0-17121 GCA_018397915.1 Birgus latro | reverse complement strand
TACGGGGTTTCATTCACTCGGGATTTATCTTGGAAAGAACATATTACATCTCTTGTGAAATCTGCTTCAAAGAGATTAGGTGTGCTAAGCCGACTCTGAACTTTCTTTACCCCAGAACAGTTGTTGACTTTGTACACGGGTTTTATTTACCCCTGTGTGGAGTACGACTCTCATGTGTGGGGAGGCTCCCCACATGCAGCTCTTCTCAACAGGGTGGAGTCAAAGGCTTTTCATCTCATTAACTCTCCTCCTCTTACTGATTCCCTTCAACCTCTGTCTCCTCGCCGCACTGTTGCATCTTTATCTCTTTTCTATCGCTACTTCAACGGTCACTGTTCCTCTGAGCTGTCTGCTTGCATCCCTCCACCTCTACGACGGGCACGTAGCATCCGTCTAGCAACTAACTCTCATCCCTTTTCTGTCCAACTCTCTAATGCAAGAGTTAAACGTTACTCCCAGTCCTTCATTTATGCAACTGGCCAACTCTGGAACTGTCTTCCTCTGTCTGTATTCCCTACTTCCTATGATCTCCAGTCTTTCAAACGCAGTGTGTCCAGGCATCTTGAAATGAACGGATCTTGAATTTGGCTCTCTTTCATATTGTTTTTGTTTTTTCTTAGAAGGAACAGTATGCAGGCCCATGCCCTCTGGTTCATTCTTCCTTGCATTAAAAAAATAAATAAATAAATAAATTATTAGTGAAGAAATATGTCACAAAACATTTATTTAAATATTAACCATAACTTGAAGCAGAAGCCAATGCCACTGCAAGGGTTAGAAGATGCATCGAACTTCTCCAAACGTTTGAACAGGCTGCGGCTTTGCCGTATTATATACAGTATTACAGTTTAGGTTGACTTGGCCCTCAGATGATCAATAGAAGTAAGGCCCTTGGAAAGGACTGAGTTTGACACCACTGAGACAAGGGTTGTGGATCACAATGATCAGCCTGACAAATGGCTTGAAAACCTGCTGATCCATGATATCCCAGCAATCCTTGAACTGGCTGAACCAAGGAATTTCCGGGCCAGAGGAGAAGAACGTGTCAAAGACCCCGGCAGACAGAAGCTCGTGGATGTGGTGGTGGTATGCAATGAAGAGGAGTGGTTTCCCAATGGCGTTATGGATGACGATGCTAGCCCCACTGTGGACACCCGTATTGCTTGCAGTAGTATCAAAGCAGAGGCTGGCCACCCAGTCTTCTACTTGCGACCACTGATTCAGAATGTCCAATACAGCTCTTCCCATCGCCTCTCCCATCCCAGAGCTCAGTTCCAGGATAGTCAGTAGCTTTTTTATTTGACCTGCACTGGTCACAACGATGGGTAGTCGATCGAATTATTTCTCATTAGGGGCAAAACACACAGGCCTTGCAGGGCGGGACTGTTGCAGTTGTGCTCACAGTCTGTGTGAAGTCACTGCTCATGAAATGGAACTCAACTAGCATGTGAGTTCACTGAGCACAAAATTCAAAATTTTGAAACACCCTAATGTTGATGGCCTCAGCAAAAAATCATCAGAAATAGAACAATTCCTTCATAATGACAACATATACACACCACACCTACAAGAGAAAAAAAGACACAAACAAACACACATACACAAACATACCCCCCAAATTGGACACTACTCACACATTCATTCACACAGAACTGAGGGTTACGGAGGAGGCCTCATTACATACAATTACCCATCAATCCTTTACAAAGACATAACACAAACAATACAATCACATCTCAAGAATGACAAAACATCAGAAACAGTCAATCAGTGTCAAATCTAGTCGCAAACAAGAAATCAACAATTTTAACACTTACAATCCCCCTGACACCTTTCATGCTACACCAGTGCAATATAACCAGCAGCTCCTCTACCTAACACAGACACCTAACTCATCACTGTTGGTGACTTAACGATAAAAACACTGCCTGGTGTGAATACAATCAAACAACCACCAAGGTCTCAACACTGCTTCACAGTTCAACAACATTTACATTTTCAATGACAACTCACAATACACCCTCATCCCACACCAGGTAAATCAAACTCCCCTCCTCCTCAGACATTACATTCTGTCTGCCAACATTTGCACTCAATAGCACTTGGTGAATGGAACCTAAACTTGCTACAGATCATCTTATCATCAGCACTACAGAAACAGAATCCAAACCAGAACAATCACGCCATCACACACACAAACTACGAGAAAACAGACTGGATAAAATTCACTTAAGAAACAGAATACAGTCCATTCGCTTAACACACGATAATTTGGGCAGCAGAAGACCTAGCTTTCTAGAAATTTTGCACTTTACACATAACATACCTCATGGGGAAAATTCTAATTGGTGGGGTGGCAGCCTCAAAAGCCACCCTTCTGGCCCCTAGTCTGTCATTTTGCCTTTGTATTTTGAGACATTACAGTAAACACATGTACACAGTAAGCATAACCCCCACAGTAGCCTCTTACCTTAAAATCTACACAGGAAAGGCTTAGCTGACTTTTAAGAGATAGGGTTCCAAGGCAGGGCGAGTCGGTTACAGTGTCCCAGCCCCAGCACTTTTCACACCACCCGTCTACATCACTCCACCACCACCAACATGCTCCACATCAGTCATGAACCCCTCAAAGTCCAAGACATACAATATCGTCGTCATCCTCGGCTGATGTTGAGGGCACTGGATCTTTTGTTGTGGTGAAGTAAAGAAGGTGGTGATCAGAGTCTGATGCTTTCGGTTCACTTCCTTGGCATGCCTATCTCGGTAGTAACAGTGGCTGTTTTCTATGGCATCCAGAACCTCTTGAGCTCTCACTTTACGGTTTTCATTCTTTGTCATTTGATCTTTAAACTCGTCAAAGGCTGCCAGGCTTCTGCTTCTGCTTCCAATCGGTAGATCTTCACTAGCCATGGCATTAGCTTGTGACGTAATAACCAACGTCACTTCCTCAAGCGCTCTACAAGAGTAGGTCACGACGAGGCGTGGCACCAGATTTGCCTTACTTTGTGCCCTGATTTCCCATTTTCAAAACCAACTCATGCAATACCAATTAATTAATTTTTTCACCCCCCCCCAGTCATGCTCTAGTCATTTTGCATTATAGAAACTCTCATATTAAGTGAATGGACTGTAACTCTACAGCACACTAAACAACACAGCCATCACCAATATTAACAGGCCCATAACAAAGACTGACATCATACTCAATGCAGACAAACACCACATTCCACAAGGCAACAGAAGACATTATAAGCCAAACTTTACAACAGAGATTATCTGCCTCATAAGACAACACAGATTACCACATACTGGTAACTCACTTCTCCCGCACCCACAAGACACCATCAGAAGGCTTTAAGATATAAACAAGGAGAAAAATGGGTAATAAGGATTAATAATAGTTATGTGAGATATATTAGAAAAAGAATGTTTCATCCATGCCATCAGTGAAGTATATCTGAGAATTTTCATCTGGCTAATGCATTATTACCTGATTTAGTTGAGAGATACCTTTCCTAATGAAAGACGAAATCAAAAGAGGAGACTAAGGTTAAAGTTCATAAAGAAGGAGGAATCGTCACATATTATGGTGAAATAAATGTTGCTACCATATAAATTATTAACTAACCAGCTAATGTACTCCTATATTACTGTATTTAACATACAAGCAACACTTCTTCTCTTCTCTCACCACAACAAGAAGGTAAGTCTGTGAAGGGCCCTGACAGACTCCCATGATGCCCTTGGAAGATGCATCAGAGTCTCCGCCCATCATAATTGGAGACCCGCGCTGCCTGAAGTGTTGCAGGAGTGTGTCGGTGTGCTGCTGCAACTCATGACCATTATTTATGTGTAGGATCTTGCTTGGGATATTGTACAGGGTATCAAGGACATATGACACCTGCAGAGAAACAGTGTGAGTTACCCCATTAATTGACTAAAATGTCATCTATATGATTTAAGCGTACTACAGTTATGCATATGTAAATAAAAACTGGGATGCTCTAGAGTCACTATATGAAGAAAATCTGCTAATAACTAGGGCTTCCTTCCCAGGATCTGTCTATCTATAGCCGAAAGCCTTAATCCCGTAAAAGGCCATTCTTTCCCAGGATTCCAGATGAGATACTGTACTGTACTATTTCCGGGAAACTGAGCAGATTCCCAGAATTACTTTCTTTTCTGAAGCATCAAAAATTTTATAACTGAAGCATACTAATACTAATATCATACTATTCCAAATACATTTCTGGGCTCATAATCTTACACTCTTATTATTTCACCTATCCCTTAAGCAACTATGGTATTGGTCGTCAAGGCCAAGACACCGTTCTTGGCTGCTGCATTGTTGATGGCAAAACCAAGAAAAAGTTGAACGACTACTTGTGGTTATTAATTCATTAACAAGAATGACATACTTTCCTTTTAGTATTTTACAGATCTGAGAACAAGACTAAACAGTATTCATTTTGTCCTGTCTCCAACACTGAGACCATCCAATTTTTCTTGAAAGTATGGTTATTCTTAGCACTTACTACACTTTCATCTAATTGGTTCCATTTAATTACACTTTTAACTGGTCGACTTTATTTTCTTACATCATCAATGCACCCAGGCAGCTTCAGTTTATAAATATGTTCTTTTGTTCTTTCACCATTCCCTATGGTATAATCATCTCTATCGATCTTTTCAGTACTATACACTTTCACATCATTATCATGTCTCCTCTTTCTCTTCTCTCCTGAAACATAGGTAATTTCAGCCTTTATAACCTCTCCTCATACTGAAATTCTCTAAAGTTGATATCATCTTAGTAGCCACTGTCAGCACTTTCTCTAATTCACTGATATGTTTTTTAAGTGGGAAGACCACATAACTGCAGCATACTTTAAACTAGGTCTTACCAATGTCACTATCAATTTACTTAGCATATCTTCTATCTATCTACAGCCAGGTGCCATAATCCCATAAGGGGTGGCCGTTTGTCTTTGAGTTAGTTATTTTTTAGGGAAAGGAACTAACCCTCCGCCAACCCAAATGTTGACACATAGGGAACACATATGGGTTGGCTAGATGGTTACCACCCATGGTTGTAAAATATTTTCTGGCTTACAGGAAACCATTAGGCTTGTCACTCAGTGCAAATCCACCTGAAAATGCAAGAAGAGTAATAGTGACTGGAATGATGGGAAAAATAAGAACAGAGGAGGACAGAAACAAAAAAAGAACGATAAAGGTGGAGGAAGAAGTAGGCAGCACTACATCAAGTGTAGTGCTGCCTACTTCACTCATAATTAGATGCTGTTCTTATATTAATTACAAGGCTGTATGCTCAGCTGGTTCTTGTTTATATGGTTCTCTGGTTAATAATCCCTGCTTTAATATTATGCCTAAAACCTTCTCACGTGTTGTCTTGGCAATGTCTTACATCCCCAATTTTATAATCCAATTTAGGTCTTCTCTTGCGTACACCCACCTCAATCACAGAACAATTTGTCATCATCATCAGCCATTGCAAGTCCACTGCTGAACAAAGGTCTCCACGAATTCTCCATGAATTCCTCAACTGAGCCAATCTCTGCCACATTTACCTGCAAACTTCTCTGTCTCATCTACCCATCTCCTGTCTGGCCTCTTTCTGCTACACCTAAAGTCTCTTGAAGCCCAGTCAGTCAGCCTCTTGCTCCAACAGTTATTTCTTATTCTTGCTACATTGCCTGCCCACCTCCATTTCTGTTCTTTTATAACTTTAATACTGTCTGACTTTAGTCTGCTCTCTCGCCCAAGTTGATCTTTTCCTGTCTCTTAAAAATATCCCCAACACTGACCTTTCCATTGCTCTTTGAGAAATGATCACGTCTCACAACCATACGTCACTGCTGTGTGTGTATAAACAGAACACTTCCTAATGTTAAATTCAATCTTCCATTCCTGGCTCCACCAGTGCAGTTGATGCAGCTCCTCTTGGAGCTCCATACAGCTTGTCTCATCTACAATTTTTTTCATTGAACTACATTTGGCATATCATTTACACATACATACAGTACAGTATTAGGAACATTAAGGATGACAATCCTGATCCCAGGAGCACAGCACTTATTACTCCTTTCCATGATGAAATCTTATCTAATAATCTTGGTTCTCATTTGTGTGCCAGTAAGGCAACTTCTCATCCATCTCACTACATCACTTTCAATACCACCAATATTTATTTATTTCCTGAAGTTGAAACAGATACAAAAATAATAATCATCATCACCATCAGCCGGACCTCCTTCCCCACCCTAGGGCTGGGTGAGGAGTAACAGTGTCCAGACAGCCCAAATTTGCCCAATACAAAGGGTCACACTTCCATTCACTCACCATTCAAACCCCCGGAATCCTGACTCTATCTGATACGCCCAAAACATTCACCATGTTCTGGAGCTTCACATAAATGTACCTGATAGAGCCAATCATACAATAATAATAATACAGTAAAAATAATGAAAATAAAAATAAGTTTATTTGGTTTGGCATATACAATCAAAGTGGCACCTTAAACATTGAAACAAGTCCTTATAAGTACCAGCCATTCCTGAAACCAACCCAGGATAACCCAGTAAGGCCTTTGTGGCATATTTCCATTGGGGTCCTTATGGGATCAGGATTAGCTGGTGCAAGGAGGGGTAGACAGTCTTATTCTAAAGGTAATCTTTGCTTTAAGATATATTAATTAGCAAGCACAAGAATACAATAAATAAAGAACATTATTTGTTGGTAATATATTTAAAACTAACACTGAAGCATCTAGTAGTACACAAATACATCTGCATCTCTGCTAGAGACTTCATGCTGAAGGTATCTTTTCAGATTTTTCTTGAATGAATGAAGGCTTCTGCTTGCTTTTACACCAATACAAACTGTTCCAGTCTTTCATTGTTGCACTGAAGAATGTGCACACCTCCTGACCTCCATTGCTTGATGCATTAAAATTAACATTCAGCGTCTTGTATCATGGCGAGCACAAACCCTAGATTTTACCAAATTTTCCTTTAGATATCCAGGTGAAGTATTGTAATAGATTTTATATGCACTGTGTGGTGTCAGCTGTTTTATCCTATCTGTTACCCTTAATATTCCAAGACCATTCAGTTTGTGACAGCCTACATGTGACCTAGGTTCTAGATTATTACCTTGTTTTGAAGGACTTGGAGCTTCTGTTCTGATTTTTTGCTGAGGGTAGAGTACCATGCTGATATCACATACAGTACTCGTGTGACGCTGTACATGCGACTGACAAAGGGTTTTCTTTGTTGCTATTGGCAAGCTTCTTGCCTGTCTGTAAAGGAATTCTAATCTACTGGTAGATTTGTTTACTACTGATTTCATTATTTCATCATTAGACATAGTAGCATCTAGTCTGAGTACTAAATATTTCACAGCAGGTAATGCCCAAATATTAACTGAATTACACTTTATTTGGAAATTCTCTGCTACCTGTTATTTCCTTTTTGAACCAAATAATTTGGATTCTGTTTTCCCCAGATGTAATGATAATCTACTGTCAACAAGCTACTTTTGACAGGAATCAAGGTTTTTGGGTAATGTGTGATATTACTTTGGGATCCTTTCCAGATACAAGAAGTACACTGTCATCCACATACAGTATAACATAAGTTTACAGCTGACACTCAGAATTATGTCACTGACATAGCATAAAAATCGTAGTGGACCAACAATGCTTCCCTGTGGCACCCCACGTTATATTCATCAGTTATGATTCTACTTCATCAACTTTTACTCTTTGTTTTCTGTTGCTAGGGTATGATCTGAACCAATCAACAGATCCTATGCCCATGGCTTGCAGTTTGTCACAGAGCATGCCATGATCAACTGTGTTGTATGCTTTCTGAAAATCTAATAGAACCATACCTGTGTATTCATCTCTAGACATGTTTGATCTTACAGTGTCTGTAAGGTGAATGAGGCATGTTTCTGTAGAGTATGTCCCTCTGATGCCTGAATGGAATTTATACAAAATGTCATTTTCATTTTGGTAGGTTATGAATTGTGTGAATACAGCCCTTTCCAGAATCTTCAACAGTATACAGAGTATACTAAATGATCTGTAGTTACTTAGATCTTGTTTGTCATCTTTTTCATAAAGAGGAGTTACTAGTATTTCTTTGAGCTCATCTGGTACTGAGTTAGTGCCTACTGACAAGTTGATCAGATGTGTTAAGGGTCCTGCAATAATATGTACCATAGCTCCAGCTTTCAGAAACCTAGTTGGTATTTTGACTGGTCCGGTGCTTTTATTTGTGTAACGATTATGTAGTTCCTGATACGTACTGCATATTGAGCTATAAAGCTGTGAAGGAAGCAGCTGTTTAAGGCAACCCTTTTGCTTCTGTAAAAATTCTGAAAGGTACTGGTGTCTATACTGTAACTTCTGAAAGGCTGTGGGAGGTTTCTTGCTAGCGTAGCTATGGTACAACTTTAGTACAAAATTTGTTAAAATGATTAGCTATTCTGATTTTGTCATGACATGTTTCCCCTTTAATGTTCAGTATTAAGTTTGGCCGTTCTGATGTTTTCTCGCTGTACCCTATCGATTTTAAATGTTTCCATAGTTTTTTGGGGTGATACCAGTGTTCCTCAGCCTTAGTGAAAAGACAGTCTGCTTTAGCTGACTTAATATTTTTGCTTAATTTGTTTCTCATTGTGCTGAACAGACGTGTTAGTTTGTTATCATGCTTGTTCTTCTTGAGTCTACTGCTAAATTTTGTCCCTGTATTCTCTTTGTTCAAGTACTTCCCTATTGATCCATGGTTCAGTCCTGTTTTTTATTCTTATTTGCTCCAAAGGGGCTACCTCATCAATTACCTTTGCAATGATGCTTGTAAAACTTGCCCAGGCTTCACTTCCATTCTTATTCATATATACTAATGACCAGTCTGCATTTCTTAGTTTAGCTATGTATGTTTTAGGATTGTAATTTCTAAGTAATCTGATTTTATTTTATTTTTTTTTGTGTGTGTGTTTACCAATAAAGTTTAGGCCTTTCTTGAGCAGTAATTGATGAAGTGATCACTAAGTCTGGACTCTATGACCCCAGATTGTGACATCATGTCTTCCCCGTTGCATACATGATATACAGTAGGCACGGAAAGTGTTGACGCCACCTTAAAAAAAGAAAACATTCTTGTGGTTAGCAAGGAGAAACAAATAAATTAACACTCACCATTGAATTTAGTATTTACTGGCATTCCCCTTCACCTTTATTATCTTCTTAAGGCGTCTGGGGAGACTGATAGTGTAGTTTTGCAGAACAGACGGACTAAAACTGCTCCATAGCTGCAGCCTCAAGTTTAGGCAAAGATGATGTGTCCATACTACGCAGCTGCCGCTTCATGTGCGCCCATAAATTCTCAATGGGATTGATATCTGGGCTGTTTCCAGGCCAATCTCGAATAAAGGGAACCTCACAGTCTGTTAGCCACTGTTTCACTGACTTTGCAACATGTGCAGGGGCAGAATCTTGCATAAATACTCTTGCCTTGGTTTTATCAAAAGAGTCACTTAAAACATCACATAAGAGCTCCAAATAATTGTTCTGGTTCACTTTTTCATTTGCAGGTAGAATTACCAACTCACCAACACCATAATATGTAAAGCAGCCCCAAGCCATGAGTGAGGCTGGGTATTTAACAAACTTGGAAGTGTACTTAGGATCCAGGGGGTCACTGCCTGGTTTGCGGTACACTCGTGATGAAGGGGTACCAGTGACAGTAAATGTTGACTCATCACTCCAAAGCACAGTTTTCCATTGCTCCTCACTCCAGGCAAGATATTTCTTACAAAAATTTACTCTCTTTTTCTTCTGAAGTGCAGTTAGCAGTGGTTTTTTATGAGCACAAAAACTCCTGTAGCCCAGATCGTCATGCAACAGCTGCTGCACACTTCTGACAGACACATCTGCCAGCAACTGTGGGTTCTTTTCTTTTAAATCCCGTGCTGTTAGCCTTGGATCCTTGCTAACTTGCCTTGAGATCAGCTGACGGGTCCTGAAGGTTGTCTTACGAGGTCTCCCAGGCTTGGGAAGTGGAGTGGGAGGAATGGCCTCCCCACTGTCCTTGAACTGCTTCACCAGTCTCTGCACTGTCCTCAGTCTAACACCATCTGATTTGCAATAAATGGGAGTTTGTGGCCAGCTTTGTATAAAGTAATCACTTCCACATTTTTGTCCTTGCTTGTGGTTACTTTAGGCATGATGAGAATGTGGTAGGTAACCAAATAACTGTGTTATTTGAGTCAAAACATGCCCTCATGGTGCATCACACACAGAGACAATCCTCCTCCTGTGGTTGCCCAAACATTACTGAGCCTGCTCCTGTGGTGCCAAACCTATCAAGCAGGGTTGCCAGCTCCCGTTGAAAAAGCGTCAGCTCAATTCGCATCACAGGGGAGGGTAGTATTGACCCTACTTCACTTAACGTGAAGAAGAATGACATCAGCAAAAAAACGTCAATACTTTCCGTGCCTACTGTATAATGGTGGCCATGTTTTCTATTATTCTTGTTGGTGATCTGTTCACTTGTTTGTAACTGTTTATAGCTAGTATTTATTTGTATTGCTTACATAGTCCTACACTCAGATTCTTGAAGCATGTGTTCAAGTCTTCAAGTATTAGTCTCTGTCAGGTTCTATGGCCGTTAGTACTCTATAAAAGTTTTCAAGGAATGCCGCATTAGCTGACAGTCTATAACATACTCTTACTAAAAATGGCCTTGTTATTGGTAAGTGTATCTCTAGCTATTTGCTTTCTAGATTATCTTGCCCTAAATCTTCACAGACCTTATAAGACAGTTTGTTGTTTACATAGATATACACACCTCCCCCTTGCCTGTTGCAGTCATTCCTAACTATGGAATAATTTTTTACACCAAACTTCAGCATTTCCTACAGTAGAGTCAAGCTAGGTCTCAGTTACAATCTACCCACCCACCTCTCTCCTGTAAGACATTCACAACTCTGTCAAACAAAAATCAATAAATTTGAGACATATGAAGTCTGTTCAGAAAGTGTCCAACCTTAGGCTCTAAAAAAGTAAGTAGCTAATCTGTTGAGCTAAGACACTAATCCCCCTCAAAGTAGGCCCAATCACTTGAGAAGAATGAACAGGGGTGTTGTCATGGCGCAGCTTCCAACTTCCTGTTTTCCAAAGGTCTGGTTTCTTCCAATGAACTGCATTATGAAGACGATGGATAATGACGAGGTAGTAGCATTTGTTGACAGTCTGGCCTTCTGTGTGTATCTGTGATGCACAACAACACAGTAGTCGAAAAAAACTGTCTACATGCAAGTACATTTCATATATCTTTAAAATGAATTCTGGATCACTTCAACACTTATTCACCAGGTTTTTCTCATACTTGGCTGCTGCTTCTCTGCTGATCCTCACATCATCTATTCTTAATCTCTCATATCTCTCCCAAGCTCATTCATTCCTATTTTTCTTGCTGTGTTCCATATTTTGCGTTTCTTTTCTCCACTATTACTCTAAATTTCTCACTGAATCACTCCTTTATCGTTTCATGTTTAGTTCCATATTTGAGACTGAATTTATTAAAACCTTCATTATGCATTTCCTTAAAACATAAGTATTTATTTTGCACATCTGTAGCTTCATTAAATTCTTTCCAGTCATACTCCTTGATATTCCATGAATAAATTCTCAGTGCCATGAAATCAGCCTTGCTGTAATTATACCTATCTTCCTCATACTTTTTCCTTTCTTCCTCTTCCAATTTCATGACCTCAGGTTAAATTACTGAATGATAACGCTTCCTAAAGGTCAACAGTACTGTACTTTATATTTCGGACATCATTTTAATCTTTTGGCAACATGAGATCTAACCCAGATGGTTCAGCATCATCTCTTTCTTGTGTTCTCCTTGATGTTCTGAAGTTATCTGTTATCAGTTCACATAATTTTTAACATGCTCACTATCCACTCACTCGATGTAGTGCTGCCTTGGGTCTCTGCTCTTTCCTCTCTTCCATCCTTCCTCATCTGTCTTTCTTTCCTTCACTCTTTCCTCTTTCTTCTGCCTATGAGTGACTTTACACTCCCTCTTCTATCTTTCTTTCCCTCATTCTTTCATCTTCCTTTTGCCTGTGGGTATCTCTGCACTGAGTGACAAGCCTAATAGTTCCCTGTACACCAGGAAACCATTTACTATGCTGGGAGGTAACCATATAACCAAATTATGGCGCCTGGTGGTTTAGTGAGTAATTAAGGTGCTCCAATCGGGTTGAGCCTGCGTAGGTTTCTATCCAAAAGATGGCTGGGGTTTATTGCTCCCGTAATGCCACTCAGGGATGAGTGAGGCTGGTCACTCTCACCTTAAATGTCAGGACCAACTCGCCTAGCCTCGGGTTCCTATGTTCCTCGTGGGGTGACATAGGATTGGATGATGGATGGATGGATGGATCATTATCAACTAAATTTACCTCTTTGTAATTAATGTCTCCAGTTAGGACAAAAACATCTCTTTTTTGTGAAAGAATTGCAGACACATCAACATATCTCTGGCCATGTCCTCATATCTTCATCATTTCATGTTCTTGTTTGGGGTGGCATACAAGCCACTCCTACATCCATCTTTCTCCCTTTATCACATTTTGTATTTCAACTGTTAAGGCTTCTGCCTTGTTGTTACCTATTTCCAACTCTCTTGCCTCTGAAATAATACATGACATTATTAAAACTCTTTCACCAGGTCTACCTTTTGTCTTTTCTCCACATGAGGCGCTGCGCATAGAAAGGGCCCAACGCGCCACTTTTACATATCACCTGAAAACGCAGTCAAACTTTGGCAACATGAAAGTGATTGTTACTCAGTTACTTTAAGAGCTAGCGCCTTTATTATTATTATTATTATTTTTTTAAAGCTTGAAATGAATACTTACTGAAAATGGAAATGCTTTAGTACTTTTTTAGTTCAGAAATTTACGTTACTGTCACGTAACAAAAAACTAAATACTTAATTCATTCATTATCCAATCCTATGTCGCCCTACAGAGGAGCGTCAATCAGCAGGCTTCTCACGAACACACCCCCGCTTTCACCCAATCATCGCCTAGGATGGAGCCTGGATATTATTCCATCCACATCAGCCGCTGGCAATATCTGAAATTAGCCATCTGACGTAAATCTGGGCATGCTGGACCAAAACAACTGCTTTTGGCCAGAAAACAGCCGAAGTGAGCATTTTTACTATCACCTGGCTTATTCTGACCACTTTTCAGGGTCATTCATGGGGAAAGAAAAATAAAGTTGAAAATGGCTGGCATTCAGGTAACTTTGCCACCCAGACCTTCGGCACTCAAGGCACCAAAGCCGACAAAGGCCCCAGCATGGGGGGGGGAATAAAAAAAAAACTTTTGTCTATTCTCTCATCATTTTTCTTCTTTGCTTTTGCTATCAAGTTTCTTATTTTCTCTCCTTCTTCCTGGTTTAGGTCCTTTTTGGCAACTATGTCGATGAATCATGCACTATTTTTTTACATCTATGTGGATCTTAATACTTCTTCAGCAACCCTAGTCAAATTAAACTGCATTTTAAATAAATGGCCTTTTCTCACCCTTTCAATACTGTCCAAATCTCCGTACCCCCTCGGTTTCTTTTCTCCCAGCTATTATTATCTGTATCTATTTCCTGGATCAATGCCCTAGCCTTTATTTTCTCTGACTCACAATTAAGTTTTATTCAAAATTTCATCTTCATCATCTCCAAACACAATTGTAACACCAGCCAATCAGAGCAGTACTTCAGAGAAGGATGGGAAAGCTGGTGATAGGGAGAACTGGATCTCACATTTCACTACCCCTCAGGATACCCCAACCATCCCCCTTTGATTACCTTTTTCAGTGTGATGCTATCATAGAGAGTAGATCAGCAAACTTCCCAAAACTCTTTTCTCTAACGACCTTTTGCACTACTCTACTTGTGTTTTACATACCAAACAACGTGTCCAGGTAAGTAGTAGTAGTAGTTGTAGCTGTTCCCTAGTCAGTCTAGCCGAACAGCCCCAAGTCCCTAAAGAAGGCCATGGCCGAGACTGAGCTTTCCCAAAGAACTCTCAAGGAGTGTATGTTGTGTTAATTGGTACAGGTAAATGTGTGCATTGCAGCCTGAGAACCCGGGAGTGTCTTTGGTCACCCAGGCAAGTAAGTGCCCAACTAAGTCACAGGGGCTGGTGCCAGCAAGGGCATGGAGCTAGAAAACTTTTCTTCCACTACCCAGCAGCGGACCTGAGAAAAGGCATGGTGTGGGCTCCATCAGTATGGTTTGGAGGCAGGGATAGGATGAGGTTCAGATCTGTGCCAGGGAGAACAGGGTATTGTGGTTTCCAGGCTGCTGCTTCCACCCAACAGAAAGGGGCCTGACCAGGGAGTAGCACCTCAGGAGGTTGCACCATCATTGGGTGTATAATGGTGAGGCAGTTACACTGCCAAGTTGTGCTTCAAGAGTGTCCCTGTAGCTGTCCTGGCAGAAGGCCCCAAGGCCACTGCCACAGCCACTGGCCATGACTGGTAGACTATGGGTCCCAGATCTCCTGCCTGATATTGGGACTATGAGTGTGGCGTTCCTCTTCCTTTACTTACCCGACATGATAAAAACGAAACAAAGCAAGAGAATCCATCCATCCATCCAAATTACTTAAAACCTAAAGGGTTCAGAGTGGCATCATGGTGAGTAGTCTAGAGGGAAGGGGGGGGGGCAGAGGTGGAGACTCAGTAGCGGGCAGGTGGAAGTCTGCTGCCAAGTTAGGTTCAGGAGTGGGTCACCTAGGTTGACTGTTTGGTAGGACTGTAGGTATCAAAATGGGTGGGAGAGAAAAACAGGAAAGAACTTAAGTGCTTTATTCCTCTAATGTATCGGACTACACAGTCTATCCTCAGAGTGACTCTACAAAAGTGAGGAAATCAAATGGGAGGGGAAGGGGGAGCAATTAAGCATAGGGAGGAGTGAGATCAGGTCGTGATAAGACCACCATGTCAGGTCAACACAATAGAGGAGGGCACCCCATCAACAACGGACACGACAAAGGTCCTAGGGACGTCTGGTGCATAAATACTGACTTCCTCACTTTTGTACAGCCTCTCTGAGGATGGACTTTGTGTAGTATGAAACATCAGAGGAAAATATAACTTAAACTCTTTCCTGTTATTCCCTCCTACCCATTCCTATCCATTAGTAAAAGTGAACCAAGCATAACTGTGGGCCTAAACTACTTTGGCAGGGAAATGTAGATGGATCTGGTGTGCTGGATGAGGAGAAAAGGGTGGCATGTGTAATGAATGTAGTGGGCATAAATGAAAAGATTATAGCAGTGAAAATATTGTTTGGTAAACCCATGATTACGGTTATACTGTATCAGTATGCACAGGTTGGCTAGGATGATGAAGAAAATGATAGATTCTGGGATGACCTGATACATGTGGTTAGTGGTATGTAAGTAAGCTGTGAAGTAACAACATTTCTCGAAGGGAGTAGGCTGAAGCACCAGTCAAACAGGGTGGTACTCCCAAGATGGATGGCAAAGCTGGTAACAGGGAGAGCTGAAGCTCCCTTTCACCAGCCCTCAGGACCTGTTCCTGATCCTTTGCTCAAACTTTTCAGTGTTTTCACTGACACACAGAGTAGTCCAGCATAATCTCATAAGCTTCTGCCTGCAACTGTCTACACCACACCACATGCACGTTAGATATCACACCTTCTATTTCCATTCCCCCTTATTTTTATGAATGCACGACACCTGTAATCTGGTGTTTGGATTATTATTTATTTAATTTGTTTTTCCTTCCTCTGTTCATCTTCCATTAAAAAAAGTTACAGTAAACGAACTATACCTCTCCTCACCTCCACACTACCAATCCACTGCCGAGATCCAACAAAGCTAGCCTCCTTGTCTCCAATCTCCACCAGTATCTCCTGGATACGCCTGTTGGAGGGGACGGGTGGAAGGGGGGATGTTGTACTGCCAGACTGTACTAGCTGTCCACGTACCCAAGAGCACAGCGACATTAGGGTGCGATAGCCACAACCCCACCCCTATCAAGAAGAAAATTAATAGAAAGCAAAAATAATGGCACTATTTGGGACAAAAGTTCACATCATATTTTACCTCTTCTACTCACTCTTGACTGTTGGTTAAGATATGCCTAAGCTAAGAGGCCTGCTATCTTCAAATATAGCTATTCTCTAATACAGTAAAACCTCACTATAACAAAATAATTGGGGCCCAAGCCATTCTGAAAAAAAAAGCGAAATTCCGATAAAAGCGGCATCCGGACTTCCCCCTGCTAACCTGGACTTTATCCGATATATCAGACACAGTCCGGATCGCACCAACAGTTTCTAAATGGTTTTCACTGCCATTGCAGTACTGATGTGCAGTATTATGTATTCACTACTTCGTTTATTGGGTTTTCGTTTACCAAGGACTCACTGTATACAGGGTGTTTCGTGAGTTAAGTCAAAAACTTTGGGAAATGATAGATGAGGGAATTCTAAGCAAAAAATTTTATATGAACATGTATTCAAATCTCAACTGTTACAGAGCTACAATTACTGATGACCTTATAGGCGAATTATGAAGGAGACCATTTTCGCCCATACGGTTATCAGTAATTGTAGCTCCGTAACGGTTGAGATTTGGACACATTTTCATTTAAAATTTTTTGCTTAGAATTCCCTCATCTATCATTTTCCAAACTTTTTGACTTAACTCACGAAACACCTTACATATTCCATCCATCCATCCATTATCCAATCCTATGTCGCCCCACAGAGAAGTGTAGGAGCCTGGGGCTAGGCAAGTTGGTCCTGACATTTAAGATGAGAGTGACCAACCTCACTCATCCCTGAGTGGCATTACATGAGCAATAAACCCCAATCACCCCTTGGATATAAACCTTCACCGGCTCAATCCGATTGGAGCGCCGTAATTACCCGCTAAACCACCAAGCATCAAAATTTGGCCGTATGGTTACCACCCGGTGTAGTAAATGGTTTCCTGGCATACAGGAAACAATTTGGCTTGTCACTCAGTGTAGATTCACCCACAG
>JAGKTI010019257.1:0-13207 GCA_018397915.1 Birgus latro | reverse complement strand
AAGGTCATTGATGAATAAAAGGAAGAGAGTTGGTGATAGGACAGAGCCCTGAGGAACACCACTGTTGATAGTTCTAGGAGAAGAACGATGGCCATCTACAACAGTGGCTATAGAACGGCCAGAAAGGAAGCTAGCAATGAAGGCACAGATAGAAGGATAGAAACTGTAGGAGGTCAGTTTGGAAATTAAAGATTTATGCCAGACTCGATCAAAAGCCTTTGAGATGTCAAGTGCAATGGCAAAGCTTTCGCCAAAGTCCCGAAAGCAGGATGACCAGGAGTCTGAAAGGTAGGAGAGAAGATCGCCAGTGGAGCGTCCCTGACGGAATCCATACTGACGATCAGAAAGAAGGTTGTGACAGGAAAGATGCTTTAAAATTTTTCTGTTAAGAATTGACTCGAAAACTTTTGAGACACAGGATGTTAAAGCAATTCGATGATAGTTAGAGGGCTGGGAATGGTCACCCATCTTTGGGACTGGCTGAATGAGAGCAAAACTTCCAGCAAGAAGGAAAGGTACAAGTTGATAGACAAAGGCGAAAGAGTTTACCTAGGCAGGGTGTAAGCAGAGAAACACAGTTTTTGAGGACAACAGGAGGGACTCTATCAGGACCATATGCCTTATTAGTATTGAGGCCAGTGATGGCAGAAAATACATCAGCTGAAGAAATTTTAATGTCAGTCAAGAGGAAGTCAGAGGGGGGAAGTGATGGAGGAATAGCACCGGAATTGTCTAAGGTGGAATTGGAGGAGAAAGTCTGAGCGAAGAGCTCTGCTTTATCAGTAGAAGAAATAGCTACAGACCCATCAGAGTAGAAAAGAGGAGGGAAGGATGATGAGGTAAAGTTGTTGGAAAGGTTTTTGGCAAGGTGCCAGAAGGAGCGAGAAGAATTCGAGTTGGAGAGTTGAGAACATTTAGCATGGATGAAATTATTCTTAGCATAGCGAAGAACAGACTTAGCACGATTTGTTTTCGTTTTAGTTTTTTGAAGGCATGCAACATGCTTGCATGCGTCGGCCTTTTTGGATTGGAGCGTGTAGCATTTTATGACCGGATGCCCTTCCTGATGTCTACCAACGACCCTTGGGTGGATTCGATCCTCCGACCCTACGGCCAGAGCGGAGCGCTCTAACCCACTGAGCCATGGCTGCTACCGGGCAGAAATATATAAAAGATGTGATTCAGAGGTGGGTTGGCTCCGGTACCTTTTAAAGGCCCTCTCCTTGTTGCGGACAGCATTAGAACAAGCGTGATTAAACCAAGGCTTTCTTGCATTAGTCAGAGGATATGAGAAAGGAATGTATGCTTCCATGCCTGAGAGAATAACCTCCGTAATGCGCAAGGCACACTCAGATGGCTCCCGGCCATGGAAGCAATAATCATTCCAAGGAAAATCAAAGAAGTACTGCCTGAGGGCCTCCCAATCTGTAACTCCAAAGTTCCACAGGTGGCATTTCTTTGGAGGGTCCACAGGCCGTACTGGAGCGATAGGACAGGTTAAGGTAATAAGGTTATGATCGGAGGAGCCCAACGGAGAGAAAAGATTAACAGTGTAGGCAGAAGGATTAGTTGTTAGGAAAAGGTCAAGTATGTTGGAACTCTCTCCAAGGCGGTCAGGGATACGGGTAGGGTGCTGTACAAGCTGCTCTAGGTCATTAAGGATAGAAAAGATGTAGGCTTGTTCACCAGGTGGATCAGTGAAAGGAGAGGAGAGCCAAAGGCGGTTGTGAACATTCAAATCTCCTAGAATGGAGATTTCAGAGAAAGGAGAAATGGATAGAATGTGTTCCATTGTAGAAGTAAGATAATCAAAGAATTTTTGATAGTCAGTAGAATTAGGAGACAAGTAAACAGCACAGATATATTTAGTCAGAGAATGACAGGAAAGCCGAAGCCAGAGAGTAGAGAATTCAGAAGAATCAAGTTCAGGAACACGAGAGCAAGATAGATCATTGCGTACATATAAGCAACAGCCACCTTCGGCTTTGAAATGAGAATAGAGAAAGTAGGAGGATACAGAAAAGGGTTTGCTGTCAGTTGCCTCATACAGCTGAGTCTCAGAGAGAAAGAGAAGGTGAGGTTTAGAGGAGAAGAGGTGGTGTTCAACAGAGCGAAAGTTAGAGGCAAGGCCCCGAATGTTACAGAAATGAAGAAGGAGTGAGTCAGACGGTGGTTCCAGGCAGCTCTTTGAGTCGTCACCGGGAGAGGGGCGGATGGTGGGGGCATTTAATGCCCCCCCCTCCCGGGGACTCCGAGGGAAGATTTTTGTGTGCCATTTTCTTAATTAATTTTGAAAAGGAAGTGTAGTTTGTAGTGTGCATGTAGTTTGGTATTAATAGTTAGAGAAACTTGTATTGGAGAGCATGCTGGACAACTCTCTGTGTTACTGAGACACTGAAAAAGTTCAGCAAAGGGGGATGGTCAAGAACAAGTCCTGACGGCTGATGAAACGGGAACTCCAGCTCTCCCTGTCATCAGCCTTCCATCCTCCTTGGGAGTACTGCCCTGCTCGACTGGTGCTACAGTGTGTGTGTGTGGGTGCATGAGTGTGTGTGTGTGTGGGTGGCGTATTCTCTTTTCCTTGCACTACTTTTGCCTAACATATTCGATGCACACAATAGATTTCTTCACAAACATTTGCTGCACGACATACAGATATAATGTCATATATGTATCGCTGTGTGGCGTATTTTCTTGTCTCTGATCATTACGTAACGTTCCGCTGTCAGTCAATGCACCCAATATTTCTCGGTGAATACTCGCTGCACTATTTTATATGTATATTTCACACTGAACCATATGCAACATAAAACACTACCACATGATTCCATCCCAGCCTCTTCTGTTATTCCCTTCCTTACTGTATGGCATACGAGAGCGCCTGCTCCCTTAGCAACTGATGCATATGTCTATGTATCTATATGGCATAACATAATGCCTGCTATGGTAGGTCAGTTATTTCACTGATCCAGTCACTATACAGGGTGTAATGCGATGTATGACAGAAACTTACACCAATGATCTATCATGTAATTCTGAGTATATTTTGTTCTATAAACATATACTCTTTGTGACCCCAGTTCAGTACCCAGCATTAGGCTGTTTGAGTGTAAAAGTTTCGTGGGTTCCAGGTGTCATAAGGTTGGAGCTTCGTAGGGCAACGGGAGACGACGTATTTAGCTTATTCTGTTCTGCACATGAAAATCCCATATCCTATCAGTACAAACGAGTTTGAAGAAGAAACTCTACGTAGTCTACTGATTCTTTAACATAAAGTCATGCATTCCTGCAATTCATTTGCACAAATCAACTGTAATTAAGGATTAAATTCAAATTTTATGGATTGCAAGGGAGTACGGAGGGAGGAGAGGCTGGTGCATTGTTGCCAGTTATGTAATGTTTGGTTTGTGGGCTATTGCTACCAGCATTATCATAACACCCACAGCTCATTTAATGAAACAGCATTATTGTAAAGCGAGATTAGCGTCACTTTAAGTCAGGAAGAGTACAGCAGAACCTCAATATAACGGACTTCAGTAGACCGGAATTCACTTTTATCGGACTCGAGGAGCTACCGGACTAATCTCCTATATATCGGAAAAAGTCTGATAAAGCAAGAAAGCAGTCCGGACCTCCTGACAACTTCAGCTATGTTCACCACAATAAGACAAGTAAAAGACATGCTTTTCAGTGCACAGTACAGTATTATTATACCATTTGATTAATGTAGTGAAGGTATAACACAGTACAATACTGCAGTGGTGGTGAAAACCACTGATGCAATCCGGACTAATGTCTGATTTATCGGAAAAAGTCCGGATTAGCAGGGGTAAGTCCAGATGTCCCTTTTATCGGAATTTCGCATATTTCGGACTGGCCTGAGCCCCAATTAGTCCGTTATAGTGAGGTCTTACTGTATTATTTATTGCAATCTTTTACGCTGCAAGTAAACATGGTACCATTGGTTATCTCCATCAGTATTCCCTGGCTGTAGCACTGGCATTACCATCCCAGAATACGTAAAAATAGACGATATCTGCATATTCCTCATTTCTGTATGTACGTGGCATGCTGTTTCATGAACAAGTGAAGCTGAAACCAGTGAACAACTGAACGTGGAGAACAGTATTTGAAGTCAGTGCCTCGCCTGCAAATTTTCCCATTCAAAAGACACCGTGGACGCAGGGTTGCCAAGTCCTAATCATCAATCTCGCTAGTGTAGCCCTGAAAACTTGCTAAAATGTCGCTAGATAGTAAACACCGCAAAATGTCACTAGAAAAGACGATTAATCAATAGAATATCACCTAAAAATGGCAAAAATATCCAGAATGTAGCTAGATATCATGTTGCCAGATATTAAATCGTGACGCTAGAAGCAAAAAATAGGTCTAGCCGCAAAGTGGTTAAGTTGGCAACCTTGCGTCACTATTCTCAAGTCACCTTCATATGAAAGCAATGGTGCCACGTGTACTTGCAGCAGAAAAATTTTAATAAATAATATAATTACTCCTGATTTAAAGTCATGCTAGTCATGCATTACAATAATGGTTTTTCACTGAAAGAGCTGTGGGTGTTATGATAATGCTTATAGCAATAGCCCACAAACCAAACATTACATAACTAGCAACAATACACCAGCCTCTCCTCCCTCCGTACTCCCGTGCAGTCCATAAAATTTGAATTTAATCCTTAATTACAGTCGATTTGTGCAAAAGAATTGCAGGAATGCATGACTTTATGTTAAAGGATCAGTAGACTACATAGAGTTTCTTCTTCAAACTCGTTTGTACTGATAGGATATGGAATTTTCATGTGCAGTACAGAATAAGCTAATAATACTCGTCTCCCGTCGCCTTGCAAAGCTCCCACCCTATGACACCTGTAACCCACGAAACTTTTACACTCAAACAGCCTAATGCTGGGTACTGAACTGGGGTCACAAAGAGTATATGTTTATAGAACAAAATGTACTCAGAATTACATGATAGATCATTGGTGTAAGTTTTTGTCATACATCGCCTTACACCCTGTATGTTTCACAGATATGAGTAATGGCTTCAGTATAAGGGTAAAATACATTATTTACGGGCAGGGTGAGTGGAAACCCCGCTATAACAAACCAGACTCCTGTCTCTAGGCCTAATGGCTGATAACTGGCCCCAATGCTTTACAAACAATATATCTATGTTCAGTAGACACAATCACTTCACAGTATAGTCAAAAACACTGTACAATCACAATACTGTATTTCAATAATGGTTTCAGCCTCGGGTGGGAGGGGGAAAATGGCGGATTTAAAGGGACAATGCAACACAGCATGACCCTGCTGTCTGGCTGCTAGTGGAGCACTGTGATTCTGTCACTACGTACAGGCACATATGAGCCATTGCAGTGTTGCCAAGGTCTTACATCAAGAGAGACACGTGGCTGATAGAACTCTCAAAAGTTTGACGCAAATCGGCCGAAAACTTATATTTTGTTTATTTTTTTTGCTTTTTGCACGTGATTTGCAGCCGTGTGCATTGACACACCACACCACATAGAATTCAAATCGCAGTTACGTGCACGAATGGGTTAAGAAATCATTTACAGTGATGGGTGGTAACCATATTGCCAGATAAAGGGATGACGTGGACCCTAGTATGGTGCCCCTGTTAACTGGATGGAGAGTTGCTAATACATCATCTCCCCAAGAACCAAACCTCCACATTAATCCCCACACCTTGTCATGGAATGGTGTTGTCAACCACTTGGGACCATCAGTTCACTGCATGGGACAGCCCTGCAATGGTGGTTGCTTGCCTGCAGTAGTAGTAGTTGTTCCCTAGGCATTTGGGGGAGGCGGTGGCTCGATCGGTAGAGAGGTGGCTTGCAGTCCCAACGGACCAGATTCGAATCCTCACTTGGGCAGGGAACAGTTTAAGGATTCGAATTTCGTTAAATCAGGCTTTACAGATCTACCAGAAGACCCGCCGACATGTCGTAAAAATACCCCCGCTAATACCAATAAACCAGTCCTTTGTGAGACAGCCCTAGCATGTATTCAATATGGACGGTGGGTGTTAGCGCCGAAGTGGTGACATGTAGAGGTGTTGTAGGAGGACTGCTGGGCCTTGATAGCAGGCTGTGAAGCCTATGCCCAGCATCGGACACATTAAAAAAAAAAAAAAAAAAAGTCTGGCTGAACAGCCCCGAGTCCCTAAGGAAGGCCATGGCTGAGACCGGGCTTTCCCACAGAGCTCTCAAGGAGAGTATGTTGTATTGTTGGCATAGGTGATTGCGTGCAATGCAGTCTTCCATGATGTGCTTATTAGTATGGGGTGCTGTGTTACATCCTGGACAGGCATCACCAATGGAGTCATTCAGCCTCTTCTGATAACTTAAGAGGGCTGGATGATACCCACATCTCAGCCTGCTTGCCTGCAGTTTGTGGATCTGCTTGACCAGGCAGACTGGAGTTACATAGCAACATCTTGTTGGTGATGGTTGATGCACATGGCAGTAGTAAAAAGAGCAAAATCAATTATCTTAAAAAAAATAAATAAATAAAATCCCTGGGCCGGGAGGGGCGAGGAATTGCGGAAAGCTATCTGCATGCCCTAATATTGGGCGCTACTTAGTGGCAGGCAAATTTATAATCACAGTTTTGCCTGTAATGTGCACCTGATATGACTCCTGTAAAATAGGAAGTTACGCGTATTCCGGGAAGAGGTGCAGAAATGTAGAAGTGACAGTGAAATGAAATGTGAAAGTGTGAAGAATGTAAGTGGTAAATTATTAACCCATGGGGATGAAGTAAGGACCAGATGGAAAGAATATTTTGAAAGCCCAATGAATGGGAATAGAGAGAGCAGAGCGGCTGTAAACATGATTGGTTTGGGGGGTGTGCAGAGAAGGAATGCAGTGCCAGGAAATGACACTGGGACAGGTGAAGAATGCTTTGAAGCAGCTGAAGAATGGGAAAGCAGCTGTGGTTGGTGAGGTGTATGCACAGATGATAAAAGTGTAGTGGAGGGAGCGGAATGAAGTGCTTGTTGGAGATATGTAAGATGGCTTGGATGAGTGAAACTTTTCCTTAAGAGTAGACTGTGATTGTACCCCTGTACAAAAATAAACATGAGTAAAGTGAGTGCAAGAATTATTGTGGCATAAGTTTATTGAGCATTTTGGGGATGGTGCATGGAAGAATTATTATAGAGAAAGTAAGAGAGATATCAGAAGTCCTGGTGAGTGATGAACAGGATGGCTTTTGGAGTGGCAGAGAATGTGTGGATCAAAATAAGCAGTAAGACAAATAATGGAGAAGAGAAGGACTATAAGATGTTTATGGCATTCATGGATCTGAAAAAAGCATACAACAAAGTAAACAGAGAAGGATTGTGGAAGGTTTTGTGCATGTACGGTGTAGATGGTAAGCTGCTAGGTGCCATCCAGAGTTTTTATGATGATGAAGTATGAGTAAGGGTAGATGGGCATCTAAGTGAATAGTTCATGATCGGTGTGGGCATACAAGAAGGTTGTGTGATGTCCCCATGGTTGTTCAATATACACTAAGTCCTCATTTTTCGCTGGTTTGATGTTCTGCCAAAACGTCGTGAAACGTGAAATAATGGAGTGTGAAGTTAAGAATCAGTGGGAAAAATAGATGGGTGTTCCAGTGGGACAGCTACCTTACCCTATCAGAGTCCTATAACACCAAACAGACCCTACCCAAAATTAAATATGGAGTGTTTACTAGTTGCTTATACAGCATAACACAATAAACATGTACCTGAAATGACATTAGAACTACTATAAAAAGCTACAACACCAAAAATCCTTACCAGAAATAAAGTAAACATTGGCATGAATGGCAGGTGAAGGTGTGTTGAGGGTGGATGGGCTAGTTACTGGGTGATATGGGCCTCTGGGGAAGCCCTATCACCTTAGCCGAAGCCCTCAAAGTCAAATTCAGGCTCCAGCAACTCCACTTCCTCTCTGTCCACTTCTCCTCCTTCATCCTCCTCTCCAGTCACGTCTAAGTCTTGCATAATAGCAACCACATTCTCTGTCACACTAAAAAAATGTATGATCCTAGCTTGTCTCTGCTCCAGTAGGTTTCTGTTGTAGACTGCCATCAATTGAGACCTCAGATCATTCATGGTGGATAGGATCTGAGTAGCCTCAGGCATACTCCTGGTGTATGTCTCGAAGGTTGTTGCCATGTCGGTTATGGTGGACAGGCTGTGGGACAATTTGTGGGTGGTCATCTTCTCCTGTGCATTGTGATCTGGCCTTTCATTGTCTTCACTAGAGTTCATCTCTTCCTCTGTTATGTCAACCACACCTGAGTCTAGGTCGCAGTGTGTCAAGTGTTGTCTTACAGCCATTTTGTCCGCCTCTGCTGTGTTTATGCTTGTGTGCCTGATCGCTTCCGCAGTTGCCGCCAGAGTGTCTGGGCTCCTTTAGACTACTTTGTGACTGTTCTGGCCTGGGAAATAGTGCTGCGGGTGTGTGGTGTTGGTCATCACAGCTGTCAGAATTTTCCTCCTCTTCCTGATTCTGCTGCAAAATTGCACTGTCACTTGTCTCTTGCCTGAGTCTGGCATGCACCGTAGAGTAGAACATATTCTTATCATTGGCGATAATCTCTTGGTCAAGTGGTTAGAGTTTTGAAGTTGTGTTGGGTGGTAAGAAAACAACCTGGATTTCTGGGTGATGGTCAGCAAGATATCTGGCATGTGACCATGCATTATCCATAAAAAGGACAACCAGAAATGCCAGATTCATTTTCCTGCAGTGTATCTGTGTGTCGGGAAGGAAGTACCAGTCAAACCACTTGTGTGACAAACTCTCCACCATGTAGCCTCTCGGTGTGACCTCCCAGTAAACGTTTAGGTTGTTCATGTTACAGTGTCAGTAGGGCCATGGTTTATGGAACTTGTGAATTATTAGTGGCTTCATCTTGTGTGAGCCAGAAGCATTGCAGGTAAGTAAGACGCTCAGCCTCCCTCTGTTCATCTTCATGCTGACTGCCTGTCTCTGTCCCTTCGTCACATATGTGAATCTTGCTGACCGCTTCCAGAAGAAACCTGTTTCATCACAATTATACACCTGGTGCCATGAATAACCACCCTCCTCAATCATCTTGCGTACCTCTTCTGGAAACCTTGCAGTTGCATCAACGTCAGCAGATGCAGCCTCACCATGGTATGCGGCACAGCTCACCTCGCACCTTTTCTTAAACCTGAAGAGCCACCCTGACAGAGCTCTGAACACAGGTGGCGGGTCTATATTCTTCTTGTGGCAAACTGCTTGGTATATCCTAATTGCCTCATCCTTGATTGTCCTGGTAGAGATTCTCACACCCGCCCGGCTCTTGCTGTCGAGCCAGCGGACAAGGTATCCCTTTGTTATGGCCATTACACGTCTTATCACAGACCACCCCACAATCACGGTCTTGTTGGATGGGAAGAACTTGATCCGGATTTTAACCTTAGGAAAATTATTAGCATAAATACACATGCATACAAAGCAGCCTAATATCTTTTGTACACAGAAAAAATATTTTAAGGCAACACTTAAACAGCAAACTCTTAAGGATGAACAGTAAACTCTTCATTTGGTGAATATTGATACAGTAAAAAACTGTGGCACAAATAAAGGTTGAGGGGAAAAAAAAAACACACTTTACTTTATTGTTATTTTATGTGCACTCACCTGCTCGTTGAGAGGTTCCTTGTTCTTCCTTAGGGGTATATAATGCAACGTAACAGTAACCAAAGTTACTGATTTTCATTACAATACTGTATATTCTTCCCCTGAATTATTCAAACTAACACTTGGTTGGTTAACTCTAAAAACTAACTCCATTAGGTGGATATTGATACAGTAAAAAACAGTGGCACAAATAAAGGTTAAGGGAAAAAAACACAAACACATTTACTTTATTGTTATTTTATTTTCACTCACCTGCTTTTTGAGAGTTGCCTTGTTTTTTCTGAGTGTCCTTATGGTGCTGTCAGGAGCCCCAGTCAGGCTGCAAAATCCTATGCTTGTCGGCTGCTGAGTACCAGCGATGCCTCTTGCCAACCCTGTACAGCTGCTTCTCCTTAGGCTCTGGTGGTGGCTGTGCAACATCAACCTCAGCTCATCGCTCCACCCGCTCTACCTCACTGGCGCACTGCATCTCGGACGTCTAGGTGTGGGTCAGGAGATCACGAGCCGCGAGGCAAGGACAGCACAAAAAACACAATGGTGCTTGGGTCTGTAGTACTGCCGCTGTATCGATGGAGGGCAGGGTGGTCGCAAGATGGCCGCCAACAAATGAGCATCGGTATGCGTCGTCTGCTGAGTGTTGGCTGCTGGCTGGAAGCGGCGACGAAAATTGGGAAAAAGTGACGAAATTTGCGACATGTCGGAAACTTTTTTTTGTCGAGAAAAATGAAGCGTTGAAGTAACATGCGTCGAAATACGAGGACTTACTGTATATAGGGAAGGGATGATGAGGGTAGTAAAAACACAAATAATGGAAAGGGGGATGATGTTAATAATGAATGGTGATGGATGGTATATCTCAATTTGCTGTATGCTGATGATGCAGTACTACTTGCAAATATTGGACAAGAGCTTGGAAGACTAGTGCAGTGTTTAGCTGATGTCTGTGAGTGTTGTGCCTTGAGAGTAAATGTAGAAAAGAGTAAAGTGATGGTTATTGAGAGAGAAGGTGAATCCAAGTGTGATGTTACAGTGAATTGAGAGAGACTGGAGTTGGTCAGAGAGTTCAAATACCTGGGTACAGTGATAGAAAAGAAAGGAAAATGTGCAAAAGAAGTGGAAAGTAAATTGACATGAGGAAGGAAATTCGCTGGTGCTATGAAGGCCTTGATAAGAAACAGAGGCTTGAGTGTTGCAGCTGCATGAGGCTTATGTGAAGGAGTATTAGTACCAACATATGGATGTGAGACTATGGTGTGGCATGAAAATGAAAAGTCAAGAGTAAGAGCAGTGGAGTGGGACTGCTGAGGAATGTATGTGGAATACGAGAGTGGATAGGATGCGAAATAATGTGATTTGTTAAAGATGTGGAGTGAGGAAGTCTGTGGACACCAGAAGCAGAGAGAGTGTACAGAGATGGTATGGTCATGTGGAGAGAATTGATAACAATAGAGTGGTGAAAAAGGTATATTTGAGCGATTTTGAAGGAGGAAGGAGGGAAGGTAGGCCAAGGAGAAGGTAGAAGGATTTGATGGAAGTGCGTGTGAGAAAGAAAGGTATGGAAGTCAGTGAGGCTAGGGGACTGACAAGAAATTGAGCTGGCTGATTGAATGTTGTGAGAAGATGTGCATGATCAGGGATTTGGCACCCCTTAATAATGTGACAGCGTCCGGATTGACTCCATCAGATACATTTATGTGAAGCTACTGAATGTGATGAATGTTTTTGGCGTATCAGATAGAGCCAGGATTCCGGGGACTTGAATGATGAGTGAATAGAAGAGTGACCCTGTAGTGCCGTAATTTTAAGGGTAATTTAAGTATAACTTAAGTTAGTATAAATGTAGTATAAGTTAGTATAAGTATAATATAAGTTAATATAAGTGTAGTATAAGTTAGTATAAGTATAATGTAAGTGTAGCCTTGAACCCCTGATTATGATTCATCTGTAATATGTAGGGAGTGATAATCAGATTCCATATTCAGGCTTGTTCCCTGTTAATATTTATAGCAAAAGTGATACTCTGTTAATAGAGGAACTGTATAGAGCGATTATGTGAGTGAGGGGCATGATGCCACTGTATTCCCACAGTATGGATAGAGGCGTAGGTTTTAGCATGAGATTAATAATCACAGAAATTTGTATTCATACATTAAATTCGAAATTTGTAAGTCAGGCTTGGTGATAGCTCGATCGGTAGAGAGTTGGCTTGCGGTCCCGTGGGACCCAGGTTCGAATCCTCGCTGGTGCAGGGAACAGTTTAAGGATTTGAATTTCATTAAATCAGGCTTTACTGATCTACCAGAAGACCCGCCGACATGTCGTAAAAATGACCCCGCTAATACCAATACACCAGTCCTGTATGAGACAGCCCTAGCATGTATTCAATATGGACGGTGGGTGTTAAGCGCCGAAGTGGTGACATGTAGATTGTAGGAGGACGACTGGGCCTTGATAGCAGGCTGTGAAGCCTATGCCCAGAGTCGGACACATAAAAAAAAAATTAAAAAAAAACATAGTAGTAAATTAAAGCTTAGTTAGATCCTAATTGCCGATAATAGAAATTTGCAACCCTTAAAATTTGCATTACACTTGCAGTTAGATACGTACGCATGGATGCAATTAGTTCAAACACTCGTTTGCTTAGGCTTCAGTGTAACTGTCAATCCCATACACTTACTACAAAATTTTAAGCATCGTAAGTCAACCCATCCGTGTACGTTGAGTGTGAACACTTTTTCATATCATATTCCTTGTTAGTAGGTGTAAATGGTAATGGTACAGAGAACTCAGTTCAAGCCAGTTCCAGTGTTAGGACAACCGCGAGACAGGATGCATGCGGCCGAGGGGAGCATCACTTCTCTCCCTGACGCCCTCGGGCTCGCAGGTGGGTGTTCGCATGCTCTGTTTTCCCCTCCCCCCTCATTGTGCCTATAATGTAAATCCTCTCCATATATTAATAGGATGACTGTCAATTTTTCACTCCAAATTCCTTTCGTATCATGATTTCTCTCCCTGACACCCTCAGGCTCGCAAATTGTCGCAGTTCCATCGTTCTCTCCTGCCCAGACAAATGGCGTAACCAATCGATTCTCATCGTCAATGCTCGCCTACATTAGAAATTCCTCCTTCCCTTATTTCTGATTCACGTAACCTGAATGCAGATTAGTTGGGCCTCTGAAATACTGTAACTTCATATATATATTTGTGAATATTGGAAATGAATTGTAAGCCTGTTTGGATTTTAGTCCTAGGAAGTTACTGAAAATTGCATTCCAGATTTTGAGTGTTGATTTGTTTACATAGTTCCTCTATTAACACTGCATGAGTTGAGTGTGATCTTCGGAGTAAAATTGTGGAAAAGAACTCGGTCCCAAGGGTATACTCTGTGGTTTTATTTTTCCGAGGTCATTTCCCAAGGAGTCCTCTTGAGGCCATGGGATTACTGGGTCTGTGTCGAAATTGTCATTATGAATTCATTAGTTTAATATGTGAGATTGCTAGATACAC
>JAGKTI010019256.1:3289-17122 GCA_018397915.1 Birgus latro | reverse complement strand
TCCTGCTCTTCTTCAACAGGATGGATTGCGTCGTATGGCGGCTCTCTACACTCCTGATGCTGCCGTCTATTATACAGATGGGTCTGTGGGTGCTGATGGGACTGCAGGCGCTGCTTTTATTTGTGACGAGTGGGTTGAGTCCTGGCGTGTCACCTCTGGCGCTTCAGCCTACCAAACTGAGCTTTTTGCTATCCTTGGTGCTCTTCACCATGCCGATCGCCACTTCCATCGGCGCATCATTATACATACAGACTCCCTCTCTTCCATGCATGGCCTGCAGCAGCTCAATTTCCCAGACAGCAGGTTCCTACTTACCTCCATCCTGGCTGTTGCAACTACCATCGCTAGCCGGGGAGGTGAAATTTATCTACACTGGATTCCTGGACACGTTGGAATTATGGGCAATGAGCGTGCTGCTGCTGCTGCTGCTCTCCTCGCCTGCACTCTCCCTATCGTCACCTTTCCGTTACGACCTAGCTTATCTCGCATCTTGCGACAAGTAACTGACGCTGTCCACCGTTTTTCCCGGGAAGATCATCAATTTCAGGTATACGAAGGCTCTCGCTCTGCCACCTGGTATGCCATTGCTACAACCTATACACCTGTTGATGTACCCACCGGCACACCCAATCACCTTCTTGTCAAGTTTCACTGGTTGCGTCTGGGATATCCATGCTATAACCAGATGACTGGTGGAAACCCGGAGCCGTGCCCTCACTGCTTTGGCATTAGTGCAACGCCTCTTTTACATTATATTCTTGACTGTCCCGCAACATATTGTCTTCGGCGTGGCCTTGGTGAGCAGCTTCCCAGGGATGACGACTATCGTTTGGCTGCAGAGACTATTGCTCGGGCACCTGCCTCTGTGATTTTGGGGGTTTTGGCCACCTACCCTCCCCCACGTTAACCTGTAACCCTAAATCTTTGTACAGCTTTTCTCTGACGGGCTTTTGTTTTTGCCCGTGTCCTCCCAATGGGGAGGCAAATCTAAATCACCATCATCAACGCAGCATAACAACCACAGCTAGCCAGTTCATGTTCCTTGTTCTATGTTCGCCATAACATTCTGCCTTATCCTCTGCTGCCATTCACACCACCCTCACTAATATGCCTATCCATCCCATCCCTTCGTCTCAAGCTCGGGCTGCCCCCCCCCCCCCTTTCTCTTCTCTCGTTTGCCTTCATCTCTCCAGTCTCATTTGCCGCATCATTATACTTCTATGCTCATTTTCAGTGCAAAGTTGGCTGCCGCATGTATGAATACAACCAAAATACATGTTTCGGAACTTTCTAAATCCTAGCAGGAACCATTTTTTCCCAGTTCATTGGGCCCACAGCTAGCATTCACCTCATTACCGGTAAAGGTCATTCTTGAGCTGAGTAAAATCGCCATGAGTAGAAAGACTTAAAACTAGAATGCTTTGGTAAATTTACCCTCAGCGGTAGGTGGGTGTGTCCACCATCCACTCACTTGATATAGTTCTTTTCATTTATGTAATATTCAAGCTACCAGAGCTCAAGCCAAATGACTGCACTTACCTTAGGTGGTAACCATATAACCAAATAGACGTCCGGCGTTTTGAAATAGTGGGTTGAGGTACTACAGCCAAATGTGCCCTATGAGGTAATGCAAAAATGCAAGCCTACTCACCAGTCAGTGAAAAAGACTCACATGTTATTCTGTGCAAATATTCAACCCAAGAATTTGCCCAGAAATGTAAATATTAATAGTAAAATATAATACACATTAAAGACACATTCTTCTTTCACAAATGAGAAATCAGAAATAAGCACGTAAACCAATGTCGCTGAGGTGATTGTCGCCACTCTCTGGGTGTACACAAACTCTTTCAGGTTGATCCGGACCCAAAGTTAATCCTTCCCGTCGTTTTAACACTGCCTCTCTAACCTTATATAGGCTCAATCTAATTTAACTCAGTCTAACTTAACCTCTTCTAATTCAACCTGTTTAACTTCACCCAACCAATTCTAACCTAACTGGAACGACCTGGGGACGGATGGGTTTGGAAGCCGGATCGACCCGACTGCCAAATAAACAACATTCCTTTTAAGTGGTGCCTCGTTGGATTCGTCCTTTAACTTTACCAAGAATCAGTTTCGTGAAGTTTGGGAAGTACAGCGATGTTCAAGAATACATTTCAGAGTGGATTTCTTTCCATCTTATATAGCATTGGTAGTAAGCCACTTCAGATATGGGACAAAAAGGTAAATTAGAGACCAGTGGTAGCTCGTCAGTAAGCCATTGCCGTTTAGACAGGCGAAATTAGCGCAAAAGCAGTAATTGATCAAACAACACTGCCACTTTGGGTTAGGCTAGCTAAGGTTTATTCACCTGGTAAGGTCATTGACCTCCAGCAGTCAGACAGCTGAGGGATGGCGGACAGCCCAAGAAACTGTGAGGATACTCTAGTCAGATGGAATAAGACAAAACTTTTAATGATAATTATCTAATTTATTGGTTTGGTGTATCCTGCATTATGTTTTGCTGAAAATTTGGACAATTTGCAGTTACATACAACCATGGAATCTTGAGATTTCCTTTTGACAATATACACATCTTGCTTTCCACTGCCCTTTTTATCAAATACTTAATCGTTGCAAATGATTATTAACATCAATATATACTGTGAGTATATAAAACAGTAAAACGTTATTGTTTCTGTTCCGGGGACTGTGGGCAGGGTTTTTGGCAGGTGGAAGTACAGGAGCGTTGACCAATCAGGTTGAACTTCTTGAGTCATGTGGCACTTACCCAGGTACGCCGACCAATCTGATTTGAAGATCTCAGTCACGTGACACCTATGTCAACACGTGTCTCCTGCAAGTGTGTTTTTTTTTTTTAATGCAAGGAGGAAGGAACCAAAGGCCATTGGCCCGCAAAACTGTTCCTTCCAAGAAAAAACAAAAACGATACAAAAGAGAGCCAAATTCAAGATCTGTTCATTTCGAGATGCCTGGACACACTGCATTTGAAAGACTGGAGATCATAGGAGGTAGGAAATACAGACAGAGGAAGATAGTTCCAGAGTTGACCAGGTGCATAAATGAAGGACTGGGAGTAACGGTTAACTCTTGCATTAGAGAGTTGGACAGAAAAGGGAAGAGAGTTTGTTGCTAGACGAGTACTACGCACCCGCCGTAGAGGTG
Organism: Birgus latro; assembly: GCA_018397915.1. Lineage (NCBI taxonomy): Eukaryota > Metazoa > Arthropoda > Malacostraca > Decapoda > Coenobitidae > Birgus > Birgus latro. The sequence continues at coordinate 13,954 of JAGKTI010019256.1, read as the reverse complement.
GAGGGATGCAAGCAGACAGTTCAGAGGGACAGTGGCCATTGAAGTAGCGATAGAAAAGAGATAAGATGCAACAGTGCGACGAAGAGACAGAGGTTGAAGGGAGGCAGTAAGAGGAGAAGAGTTAATGAGACAAAAAGCCTTTGACTCCATCCTGTTGAGAAGAGCTGTATGTGGGGATCCTCCCCACACACGAGAGTTGTACTCTAATCAGGGGCAAATAAAACCTGTGTATAAAGTCAACAACTGTGCAGGGGTAAAGAAGGTCCAGAGTTCAACAGTGGGTGCTCTATATGATCATTGCAACTATAACTGTTGGGATTTAGTGTAGTGTTTTTACAAAGAGGACAATGTAGCACTCGATTTTTAAAAATCGCTTAGAGTTCTACCAATTCCATTCAGTTGAGAAGACTCTGATGTCCAAGAGCCTGGACCATTGACTTTGAAACAGTACCATAAGGTAACATTTATGTAATTTCAAGGATAGGTTTTGCAGTTAGGTTGATTAATATTGGTGGGGGGGGAGGTCTGGGAGGGCAGAGCCCCCCCCAGGTAGGATGATTTATGTGTCCGATTGACATATTTTCAAGGATAGGTTAGGTTAGGTTATGCGATTTGGTTGGTTAATATTAGGGGGGGGTGGAGGCCACCCCCCAGTTAGGATTGTTTGTCTGGTGTTTTTTGTTGATTTGCTTAATTTTGGCCTTCAGTTCTATCGCAGATAAACTGTTTCAGCCATGCTTCCTCCACCAAAACCCCCCCGATTCCCCACAGGTTCCTCATTATTGTCGGGGAGGGGGGGGGGAGAGACTCTGAAATGTTTATGTGTGAGAGAAGTGATGTTCAACATCAATTTAATTATAATAAACAACACCAGAAATACAACTTTTCATTTTAAAATTCCATGGTTGTACAAAATTGCCAATTGACCGAAAATTTTTTACATTTTAACAAAATTTAGCAGTAGAAGCTTCGAAATGGGCGGTATGAATGTCCATACTGAGTATATGGACACTTAAAAGGTGAAGAGTTCATTGGCAAGAGTAACTGAAAGTTTAGATTTGAACTGGGAAAGGGTTGGTGCGTCATATACCTACATCCAATGATAGATACAGTAGTACCAATAGCACATAACATGACAGCTGAAGAATCTTTTACGGGCCTAAACCTGGGTATGTTGTGAGTGGATTTTGAACCTATGGCCTCTAATCCCTTGGAAGATGTCAGTAGGGTTTATGGGAGAAAGACTTTAGAATATTTTATAGCACAGGATCATGTTGCACGTCATTAGTCTGCCTATGAGAGACATAGATTTAGATTTCTTAGCCTGTCAAAATAGGCTATAGGATTTTTGAAAGCCCTGAGACTTGCATGTCCATCTACGATGAACTGATTCCAATAGCACAAGGTCACCCACAAGACCATGATTCCAAACTGGAAAAGCAAAGTCTCTGATGGGACGAATGTCAGAGACAAGAAGGAAAGTCATTTCCTTAGGAGATCGGCATATTGTGGATTTAAGAAGATGGATAGCAACACTCCTGGCTTAGAAACACCATCCCTAATCTGCATATGAAACTTCAGCTGTGTGTCAACTTTGACACTGAGGTCTTTGTGACAAATGGAGGGTTGGAGTGGGGTATTATTTAGGAAATGGGCACCATCATTTAAGACATTAAGCCAAACTCTGGAGAACCTGAGATGGATGCATATGTTTGGTGAAAAGTTTAGACCCCATGAGGCAGCTGTGTCTGACAGAATATTGATGTTTTCCTGGAGAAGATCAGAGGCGATGGTCGATTTTAGAGAGTGGTTAAGATAAAGTTTAGGTCATCAGAAAATAACATATATTTACAGGTTAGATTGGCTCCAGTATAATTAACAAAGATCAAGAGCAACAAGGGTTCCAACACACGCTCTTGGCGAACTGCACCGAGAATTGGTCTGGACAAGCTTTGGATTCCATCTAGGGAAACTTTCATAGATCTACCAGTTAGAAAGCATCTAATCCATTCAAACAGGCTTCCAGATATTCCAGTGGAAACAAGTTCATCAAGTAGGGTCTGAATGTTGACTCTATCTAGTCCAGCAGTATTAAATCAATATTGTGACCTAGGTCATACTAGTGTGTGATAAAGTTGCAGGTGAGAAGGAGTTGGTCTGTTACTAACTTAATGGTTCGGAAACCAAACTGAGCATCATCAGAATTAAGATGGTCATCTGTAAAACAGTACAGTGTCTTGCTGATTAGCTATACATTCTACAGACTTACATGGAATAGGTGTTAGACTTTATGGGCCAGTAGTTTAGAGGATCTATTCTAGGTCTATCTTTGTAGATGGGGGTGATACGGTACCGTAAGTGAAGTTTTCAAAGAAGAGGGCAGAGTGCCAGTAGAGAGTAATTGCCTGAAAAGGAGATAGAAGGGGTAGGCTAGGACAGAAGCACACTCTTTGAGTAGTAGTTCTTGTTCTCTAGGCAGTCTGATCGAACAGCCCCGAGTCCTTAAGGAAGGGCATGGACGTGACCAGGCTTTCCCACAGAGCTCTGAAGGAGTCTGTGTTGTGCTGTTGATGCAGGTGATTGTGTGCAATACAGTTTTCCATAATGTGCTTAATAGTATGGGTTGCTGTGTTGCATCCTGGACAGACGTCAGCGACAGTCATCCAGCCTCTTCTGATAACTCAAGAGGGCTGGATGATGTCCACATCTCAGCCTGGCCAGGTGGACCCTGTCTTCGTGAGGGAGGTAGGATTCAGAAGGGTGGATATCAGGAGGCCATGAATGCAGCTGTGTGTTGTCTTTAAGTGACTGAATGGAGCGGCACGTAATTTGAGCATGGATATGCTTCTGGAAGCTGGTTTGAGGCAGACGAGGGAGGAGAGATGACAGTATTTGTGTATGATACCATGTACTGGGTGTTGTTTTGATGTTCCTTGGTGTGTGTGTGGATGTGCTGCCGTTTAGTGTAGTGGATGATGTGGGTTTGTGGAGGCTGTGGCAATAATTTGTGAGCCTGACATGTCTAGATGAACCTTGACTTTGAGGACATTGGTTTCTTGGTGCAGGTCATCTGTGGGTGTAGTAGGCTGCCTGCGCAGCATGTGATTGTTTTTATTGCCTTGTTTTGTGTGGTATGTAGAGTGTTGTAGTGTGTTTTAGTGAGGTTAGAAGCCCAAGCAGGGCTTGCATAGGCCTATTTCATCACTGAATGTATATATTGTTTGTATACTGTGGTTGTGGTTTCTTTGTTGTGTCCAAATGTTATTTGGGCAAGTGACCTTAAGGCATTGAGTCTTGGTGTTAATTTATTTTAAGTTGCTATTTGTGATGTGTTGTTTCAATGACATCGTTGTATTGTATGTTACACCAAGGATTTTGAGGGGGTGTGGTAGAGAGTGTAGTTTATGGTGAGGTGTGGAATGTGATTATGTTCAGCTGTCCATTTTGTGAGAAGGGTCTCTGTTGATTTGGCTGGGTCTGTTTTGAGTCTGTGGTGAACCATTCGTGTAGTGTGTTGAGGTAAGGTTGGAGGATGTGTGCAGCTGTGTTTGAATTTTGGTGTGTACATGTAAGTGTTATGTTGTCTGCATAGGAAGCTATGTGTATTTGTGGTGTGTGCAGTGTGGGTATATCATGCATGTATAGGTTAAAGAGAGTAGGACACAAAACAGAACCTTGGGGACGCCGTTTGTGAAGTTTCTGATGTTCGATGACTGACCGGCAAATGTTACATGTGCATATCTGCCTGCTAAATAGTTTGCCAGCCATCTTTTTGTGTTATTGTGCATGTTTGTGTTGAATACAGTACTGTATTTTGTTTGTGAGGTTGTGGCAGGGGATTGCATCAAAAGCTTTGCTAATGTCTAGTGTGAATTTGAGTGTTCTGTGAGGTTGCTTAGCTGAATTGATGCCATAAAAAACTCTCTGTGTAAGGTCTGTAAGAAGAGTGTTTGTGAAATGTTGCGGCCTAAAACCACGTTGTGATGGGGCTAGAGGGATGTGACGTGTAACTAATTGTTATACCTGTTGTTCAGTGACTTTGGAGGGGGTGCAGAGGAGTGTGATGGGGTGGTGAGAGGAAGGGAACGTGGGATCTTTGTTGGGTTTGGGGATAGTGATGGTAGTGCCATGCTTTCAGATGTTGAGTATTATGTTATGTGAGTAGCTGTAATTTGATATGTTGGTGACACTCTTTGAGTAGCAAGGGATGAAGATTGTCTGGACCTATAGCACTGTCCACTTTCAGTGACTTAAATAGTTTTTCCACATCAGTAATAGTAAGGTTTGTAGTAGAGACAGAATCAGAACATAGTTGATGCAGGCTTGGGTTGTGTACCGGTAGTTCCTTGATTAGGAATATTGATGCGGATGATTCTGCAAACTTGTTGGCAATAGTCATTGGGTCATCATTTAGGTCGTTGTTTACAAGTAGGGGTCCAACTTTGGGTCTCGTTGTTTTCTTGTTTCATATATGAGTGTAATGTAGCTTGGGTTTAGTCTGACGCTATGATATTAGGTGTTCTGCATAAATGAGGTGGGAAGAAATAACATGTTCTAAGTTGGGAGTGTATAGAATTGAAGATAAAGTTTTTGTAGTATCAGATAGGATCAGCAACCATGCTGAGTTCTTGATGTTTTGTATTCATGCCATATCTGAGATCTTAGATTAGTTGGGTTTAGGGATATTTTTTTGTGCCATGGTGGGAGAGAGTTTGTCTGTTTCCATGTCAGTATGTTCTGCAGGGAAAACCTATGTAAAATTTGTGTCAGATGCTCAGCAATGATCCATGAACTCACAGGCCCAATTGTATGACGACAAGGCTTGTCTAATCTTGGTATATTTACCTTTGGGCCAATTAAGCTGCTGAAGAGAGTCATTCATAGAGTTAAATTCTGAGGGGTAGAAATAGCTACTGTTAAAGATAACTAAATTTGATGAGAACATGACCACAATGAAGATATGGGGGTAGAGTTGTGACGTTTGATATTCTACCTTCATCAGTGGTAAGGACAAGGTCTAGAGTATTACTAGGTGAAATGAAAGTACCCTAGATTCACTGATATGTTGGTGTAGTCCCAGAGTATTGAAAAGGCCAAGGAAATGAGCATCAATTCCTGTGATAGACAGATGTACAGTATGATCAACACAGCATATTGATGGTAGATTGAGGTCTCCCAAAGTAACAGGTTTCATGTCGTATCCCACTGCTGCCACCAAGCTCATAGCGATGGCCGAAGGCGGTTATGGATAAATAACTTCAGGGAAGATTTGAATATAATTTGGAGTGATCTTAGTTTTTATTGTCTTCAAGGGAAGATCAAGGTTAACTTAGTGTATGTTAGATAACTCTAGGGGCTCTCTTCTCCCCAGTGCTTCCTTAGTGTGTTGCCCCTCTGCCCTCTCTCGTCAATCTGAATCTCGTCCTTTTCCCTCTGGTCTAAGGAAAGCCTCGTCACGTGGGCTGTGCGTGCCCCAGAACCTTCTAGAACATTGGATGTGTGTATGTATGTGTTAGCTTCCCGTGGTAAAACTGAGAAGCTGGCAGAGACAGATGCTAGCGTTAATTTTTTCTCTTTTTTCCTTGTCTCCTTCACTCTCCTCCTCCCATGATACACAAGCTACATACGATACCCAATGTAATAATATTAGAGTTACGACATCCATACCTAGACAAAACTCGTAGATCCAGTTGATCAAGGCCAAGTTTTCTTCATGACTACATGCAGAAGGATGGTATACAGTAAGAAAATAAAGATTATAGGACGGTAGATGGACAGCAAGCGTACTGGGGGATCCCTCTGGCCTAAAATTGCCATTTCTACATCTTGATTACTGAGTTATAGCAAGAGATTAACACTACAGGAGACCCTCACTATAACAAATTAATTCAGGGGAGGCCAAGTTTGATAAAACCGAAAATTTGATAAGTGTGAGGGTACTCCCCTCCCCTCCCAGGTGGAAATTCAAGCACATGTTTGAAAATGAGTACAGTATCATATTCTGGTTCTAAAAATGAAAACTTTACCAATTTTACACTAACTTGGCCAATAATTTTGCCCTTTTGCAGTTTATTTCACAAACTTGTCATAGCACTTATTCATGACTAGTACAGTACTACTATAATCTGTTATTAATACTCAACAGTTGTGATGGGGAGACGGCAATTTCAGGCAGGTCAGCGTATAAAAGCTAGGAAACACATGTACACTGTGCTTGTGTAGATGGCTGTACACTGCTTACATTGCCATTCATCTTGTAGGCTGTACACTGAGTGAACTGCCATTCATCGACACTGCTGGCAAAGATGACTTCTGGTGGCTCTGGTGTTATGTCTAATATAGAGTGTCCTGAGTTGCTGGGGGTTGGGGTCCTGGAGGCTGTAATGCTGGATCTACTAGAAGTCATTCTTCACAGTCAATAGAAAAACACTTGGGCAAAGTCAAGAGATGTGAGAAGCAAATGCAGTTGTCTGAATGCATCACAAGATGTGGCAAGACTGAGGTCGATCATGTGTGATACAGTGTGTCCACAGACTGTGGTCCTGCCCAAGTCTACCAGAAGTAGCCAAATAAGAGCCGAACGTATCACCTGTTCTTGCCAGCAGATCTTCAGCCCAACCCAAGTGGGTGGGAGAAACAGCTGCCAACCTTTGCAGCTGTGTTGTGAGGCACCCCGCACATGGGAAGCAGTACGGAAGGGCCGCGTAATGTGACCAATGCTCGGTATAGCTGAAAAACAGTTCGGAAGGGCCGTGTAATGTGCCCAGTGTTCAGTATAGCTGAAAAACAGTTCGGAAGGACCGCATGATGCACCCCATTTACTAACTAGTACAGGTTCTGTATTTGGTTTTGCTGATGGAAGTTTGGTGGGCTCTGAGGCATTCAGTAACTTTGAAATCTGTTAGATTGAGATTCGATATAGCAAGGGTCTACTGTACAGTGTATTCGATACTATATGGTACCTTTTTCACTATGACTTGGCCCGTACAATAATTGACATTTCTGCATATTGAATTCTGATGTGTAACGAGACTTTCGCAAGAACAGTGCTACACAAGGAAGTGCTGTGAAAAGGATGTTTTGCTTTAGTAATATCTTATTCTACCATCAGGCTACAGGATATGAGCTACAAAAGGACAAAAGTCTTCACTGAGTGAAGGTGGAAGAATTGTAGCTAGTTAGGTTGTGTTCATCAGGTTAGGTTAGGTCATCACCCAGTGAGTTGCAGCTGCAGTCCTGGAGATGTTTCAAGGACTTCGAAGAGAGAACATCGTAATGACGGAGAACAGGGTGATGTGGAGGCAGTTTGTTTATGGCCATCCCTTCTATGGTTAACCCTTTCACCTTTTTTTTTTTTTCTGGGTGCCCTACACACTTGAGATACTGTATAAAGGTAATTGTTTTGACAAAAATATTGCACACCAAAAAACAGACCATAATTTCCTGAGTAAAATTATTTTGAACACAGTGTAAAAAAATAATAACAATGTAAAAAAAAAAAAAACTGTGGTTCAGTTGTGGTGTTGGAGCTCCTCCACTGCAAGATGTATGTCATTTGGTATAATGATAAACCCAAAGCTGTTCTTTTTTTTTTCTTTCTTTCTTTTATAATAGCACTTTCATTTTCACTCTCACTTTTGTCTGACAGCATAATCTTAGTCATCAGACATCGCTTCCATCAGATAAGTACTGTAAGCTGCCACTGGAGCAAAATGTCTCGTAGTGCATGCCTCGACATACTTCTTGTATGTGACAAAAATAATAGACAGTAAAGTAACCCTCCTGTGATGGTAACTCCTCAGTCTTGGCACCTCCTGATACTGTACCACTAGCTATTGGGCCCCCAGTACTGACGCACAAATATAAAAAGTCCAGAACACGTATATGTGCCACTCGATGGCTACAGACATTTCCTTGGTGGCACATTGACGTGCCACCCGATGTGAAAGGGTTAAGGTGCCTGGTAGATGAGGCTTGATAAATGCAAATTAAGTATCAGACAAACTTATGAACAGAAAGAATAGTACATCTTTACATAAATATTCACTTGTTAAGCTTACTGGAAGACCATTGAGCTTCATACAGACTTCTCTTCCTACACAGTCTTCTCTCCAATAGCCTCCTTTACTGGAGACTTATGTTGATGTGTATTATAGAATCAAAGAGAAATGAGGGCAAGCAGCAATATTTTGCTTTCCAATATGTATGTGATTAGAAGACCTCAAGCTCTGCCATATGTTAAATACAGTTCAGCACTGCAAGTCTTTTAATATTTATGGTACTTCTAATTTTTAGGTTCGTAATGGGCACATCAAGAGGATCACAGACAATGACATTCAGTCTCTGGTATTGGAAATAGTTGGAGTCAATGTCAGGTAAGTATCATGGCTGTACAGGGTGGTTCGTAGATTGTGCTCTCCAAACTTGCGTGTTGCGGGGACAACGCAGCCTGTTTTTGTGAGGAGTGAAGGCATTTTTTCATGACATTACTAGTCAGCTATGCAATCAGTAGACATAAAAAGCAGAAATTATAAAGCATGAAAGGGTTAAATATTGACAGTAGAAAATGATGCAATATAGATATTGTACTGGTAACACTAACAGATCCATCCCCATAACACATGAGAAATGGTTCTTGTAATATACTTGTATGCACCACCCTCTATATGCCCAGTACCTGTTTTGTAATGTCTATATAACGGCAAGAATGAGTAACAGCTATGACACTGTCACTGAGCAGAATTACCAATTATTACTGTATAAAGTGGGGTCTCGCAATATGCGAGAATATGGTTAGCGAAATGCACCACATGCTGGAAATTTCGCATATTAGAAATTATTTATTCAGTGGAAATAAATGTATACGGCTATAAATGTATATGGTTGACACTTCACCCTGTCTGTCATATACAGTGCCTCCCCGTTATTATTGACTGTCATTTTTAGAAAGATTTTTGCTCTGAGAAGGTAATAGGACTGTGATTGTAGTGTGCTAGGCAGTGCTCCATTTGTATAATTGTGGCATTAGCAACCTTTCTGTGCCCATCCACCTGCTGACCTCCATAAGTTTTGACATTTCATAAAACCTGCTCCTTGTCTTTGAGAATGTTCCTCACTATCGATTCACCTAAACCCCTGGGGGTAGGGGGTTTTTCAGTACCCCCCTGGGGGTAGGGGGTTTTTCAAGAATTCTCCCCCAGTATCCCTGCTTGTCGTAAGAGGCGACTAAAAGGGTTGGTGGCGGGTTAGTGCCCCACCCCTTAAAAACAACTAACTTGTAGGAGGAGGCTGTAGCACGGGCCGAACAGGGTAGTACTCCCGAGGGGAATGGAATGCTGGTGATAGGGAGAGCTGGAGCTCCTTTCACTAGCTACCTAATCATCCTCCTTTGCTGACCTTTTCAGTGTGACAGTAGCATGGAGAGTAGACCAGCATACTCTCCCAAACATTTCCTCTAACTATCCTATGCACTACACCACATGCGCTTTACATATCACACAACGTACCCCACTACGTTACAGGGGTTGACGCCAGCAAGGGCATGCGGCCAGAAAACTTTGCCCCCGCTACCTAGTGGCGGACTTTGGGGGGAGGCTTGACTGGGGTTCCGCCGGCATAGATCATGGGTCCGGGGCGAGATGGGGCTCGAACCTGTGCTAGAGGGTACAGGGCATTGCGGTTCCCAGGCTGCCGCTTCCGCTCATTAGAGAGGGGCCCGAACCTGGGAGTAGCGCCCCAGGAGGCTGCCCTATCAGTGGGTGTATAATGGCGGGGCAGTTGCAGTGCCAAGNGGCAGAATGAGGACAAGTTGATTATTTTTATTGTTTGATTTTATGAAACTACATGACAAATACATCCTTTCCATTCCTCTATAAACAGCACCTGCAAAGGACAGCTGCTGGAGTTGTCCTCGAAGGTGCTGCCCTCGCGCGGCGATGACGATTCACGTTGGCCTTGACGGCTGGATGAATCACTTTTGCGTGATAATCAAAGACGGTAAATAAAACCCACACTTGTAGACGAAGAATATATTTACCAAACAGCAGGGATTTTTTTTTTTTTTTTTTTTTTTTGTCAGACACACACACACACACATGGTTCAATGTCTTTGGGTTAGCGGTGAGGAGGGTAATGGGGAGGGGAGAAGAGTGTGGTGGTGGTTTGGGGAATGCCCAGCGAGGACACGTTTTTCCACTCATTTTTGTTCTTTTCATTGTGTTTCGTGACTCCCACTTTTGTATATATTTATTTATCTTCTTTTGTTTGGCGGGGAGTTCCATAGGCTGCGTTTATACCTTTGTACGTCCTGTAGGTGTCTTGACTGTGCCATAGACTCTCAGCTGATACTCGTGTATGATACGCTTTGTGTAGAGATAGGATGGCGTCTGTTCGTATATTTACAACGTTATGGCCACGCCCATCCTGTACTTTACTCAGCTACGTCTTTTTTTTTTCTTTTTTTTCCTTCCCTTTCTTTTCTTTCTTTTGTTGTTTTTCGATTCTCTTCGTTTTTATTTTACAATTTTGTTTGAATTTCTCGCAATATTTCACGTTCTGTAATGTTGTAAATACATGGGTGTGGTAGTGTGGTGTAGTAGTGTGGCATGGTGGTGTGGTAGTGTGGCCTGATCACCGGTGTGGTAGTGTGACATGGTGGTGGTAATG
>JAGKTI010019255.1:0-17123 GCA_018397915.1 Birgus latro | reverse complement strand
TGTGTGGCTGTGTTTGCATTTTGGTGTGTGCATGTAAGTGTTATGTCGTCTGCATAGGAAGCTATGTGTATCTGTGGTGCGTGGGATGTGGGTATGACATGCATGTATAGGTTGAAGAGTGTAGGGGACAAAACAGATCTTTGGGAGATGCCATTTGTGAAGTTTCTGATGTTCGAAGACTGACCGGCAAAAGTTACATGTGCACATCTGCCTGCTAAGTAGTTTGCCAGCCATCTTTTTATGTTATTATGCATGTTTGTGTTGAATATTTTGTTTGTGAGGTTGTGGCAAGGGATGGAATCAAAAGCTTTACTAATGTCTAGTGTGACAAGAAGTGTTCTATGTGGTGGCCTAGCTGAATTCATGCCATCAAAAACTCTCTGTGTGAGGTCTGTAAGAAGAGTGTTTGTGGAGTGTAGTGGCCTAAAACTATGTTGTGATGGGGCTAGGGGTGTGTGAGGTGTAACTAGTTGTAGTACCAGTCTTTCAGTGACTTTGGAGGGGGTGCAGAGGAGTGTGATGGAGCAGTGTGAGGAAGGTAATGTGGGGTCTTTGTTGGGTTTGGGGATAGTGATGATAAAGCCATGGTTGGGTATTATGTTGTGTGAGTAGCTGTAGTTTGATATGTCAGTGAGTGCTTGTAGGCCTTGTGGTCCAAGGTATTTATGGTGTATGTTGCTTATGTTGTCTGGTCCACAGGCAAATGAGTGCTGAGGTTGCTGATGATGTGCTTCGTCTGGTTTTAAGTGAAAGGCGCGAAGTTTGGGTCTGTGGGGAACGGTCTCTTACATCGGATGATACATCGGTCGTCACGATGGGGGATTAGATGGCTGACATGTGAAAAGTGATTGATGAGAGTGTTTGCTTGTTGTTTGTTTGAAGGTATGGTGTCTGTTGTTGTGATGGCAGCATGTGATTGTAGTGTTGCTGTTGGAGAGTGTGATGCTGTTTAGTGTTTTGTAGAGTTTGCTGGTGTTTTTTTTTGTGATCAAGTGTTTGGAGATAATTATTCCAATTTAGTGTTTGCTGTTCTGATATTTTATTGTTTATTTGAGTTTTGAGTTCTTGTATTTGTTGTATGGTGTCATGTGTATGGGGTGTTCGGGAGTGTCGTAGTGTGTCCCGTTGTCTGATGAGGCCTTGAATTTCTGGTGTGAAGTTGGGGTTTTGTCTTTTTCTGTTGCCTCTAGTGATGTGTCTTTTGTCTGCGTTTTGTATAATTGTATTGAAAGTGTGCACAGCAGTGTTGATGTTTGTGATGGATGTACTGTTTAATGTTTCAAAGTGTTGTTCTGTTTCAGTTGTGAATGCCTCCCAGTTGGCTCTCTTATAATTAGTGTATGTGTGTCTGTGGCCAGCTGGGGTGATTCTGGTTTTGGTAGTGATGATGATTGGGAGGTGGTCAGAGCCAAGGGTTCTGACCACTCTCCAGGATGTTGTGGGGGTGAGGTTTGGAGTGCAGAAGGTGATGTCTGGGGATGATGGGAGGAAGAGGGCTTGGTGTGGGATAAGGGTATGCTGACTGGGATGACTGAGTATGAAAAGATGATCTGTCTGGGGTTTGTAGTCAGCTCTCTGTCTGTGTCAAGGTTGTTGACATACCAGGCCGACGCCTTGGCATTGAAATCACCACCCAGGATGATGTTGAGTATGTTAGTGATGTGGTGTATGTGTGGAGAGTAATTGTGTGGTACTGTGGGGGATGATTGGAGAGGAATGTATATGTTGGCGATTGTTAAGTGTGATTTGTCACCAGTGCGTATTTTAATTGATTATATTTCTGTCATAGTGTCATGAGGGGGGAGAAGTGACTTTGTGAGCACTGGTATCTGAAAAGTTGACGGATTTGTGTACCAGGGTGATGAGTCCACCGCCACCACTGTAGGCCCAGTCTTGTCTGATGGTGGTGAAGTTATGAAATGTAGGTGTTTTTTGTGTTATGCAAAGTTTTGCTTCTTGTAAGATGGCAATGTGTATGTTGTGTTGTTTGATGAATTGTGTGAGTTCTTGTTTTTTTGTGCTTATGCCATATATGTTTAATCGGAGAATGTTTACGACATGTGGGCGATGTGTGTTGGGTGCTGCAGCACGGAGGGGAGGTGGTGGTGTGGGTGGAGGGGAAGGGGTAGGAGAAGGTTGTGATGGAGGTAAGGGTTGGGGTGGATTAGGCTGGGGTGGGATAGGAGGGGTTAGGAGACTGGATGGTGTGGGAAGGATTGGTGGGTTAGGCTGAGGTGGTGTGGGGGAAGTAGGAGTAGGGTTGGTGAGGGGGTTAGTGGGTGGGGAGAAGGAGCATAAGGAGCAGGTCCAGGTGTTTGCGTAGTCTTTTCTGGATGCAAGTGTTGTGCAGGTGAAATGGGTTCAGTTCTTGCAAAGTACAATTACCTGGTACAGTAAATGCAATACACACCCACCCACCAAATTTACCATCTACTCAAAAAACAATCCCACTTTGCCAAGTTACTCAGTCTCACTCATGTAGCTATTATTTTGCATTATCCTTGATATTCATCTGCCTGGATTTTTTACCAACTTTTTGCCTGACTTCCTCTGCCCTGGTCAGGTAGCTTTACTTTGAGCCAAACCTAAGAGGTACTGGGACCCACTCATTATCTATCTATCTATCTATAGCCCGACGCCCTAATCCCGCAAAGGGTGGCCGCAGACAAAACGCCTCCAAGTCGCTCTGTCACCCACCATTTGCCTACCCTCCCCCCAGCTCACTCCCCCTTCCCTCATATATCTCTCAACTCCATCCCTCCACCTCATCCTTGGTCTTCCCCACCCTCCACCCCACCTGCATACACCCTCTTAGTCAGTCTTTCATTCTCCATTCTCTCCACATGTCCAAACCACCTTAGTGCATTTCTCCTAATCTTCTCATCCATATCCCAGTCATTATGCCACCACATAAGACACCAAATCATCTGTAAAAATATCTAATCTAAAAAACCATGAGCAGCAGAGCTGTCAAGAAATCATAATTATATTTACCTCTCTACAGCCAGATACCTTAATCCCATAAGAGACAGCCACAATCAAACTGCCTCCATGTTGCCCTGTCTCCTGCCATTTTGCTGCCCTTACCCCAGCTCACCCTCCCCCCCTCTCTCATATACCTCTCCACTCCTTTTCTCCATCTCATCCTCAGTCTCTCCCTCCTTCTCCCCCCTCCCTCTCCACCTCACTCACATACTCTCTCCTCATTAGTCTCTTGCTCTCCATCCTTTCCACATGGCCAAACCACCTCAATGTATTTCTCCTAACGCTTTCTATCACATCTTCGTCCACACCACATGCTCCTTTCATATAACTCGGTTCCATTGCTCTCACTCTTGACTTGTGTCCTTCCAACACGGTCCAAGCTTCGTTTCCTTACATTAGAGCTGGCATCACAATGCTAACAGGGAGCAACTATTTTTTACTTCCATGCTCATATTCCTACTTCTTATCACTATTTTCAATGAACCAGCATGCTTTCTTCCCTGTTGTGCCCTTTCAGGCACTTCATCCTTTAAGATTCCAACCTTACTCATCACACTATTCAATGATAACAATTATAATTTTATATATATATATATATATAGTTAAAACATGCACTCTACTGATTACTGTAAAAAAAAAAAAAATGCAGAGCTACTGAATTAAACATATACAGTATATGAAAAGTTTCATACACCCTTCTCATACAGCTCCACCTGCAGCAAAAATCTAAAACAAAAGAATTATAGAATGTAATATTTGATTGTCTCGAGAGATATCAATGGGCCTTTTTCTTGATCTCTCCATCTATATAAAGCTGAAAAACCAGGCTAAGATAATAATGATAATTAAAGTTGGCATGGCATTTTCTGTGACAACAGTAATTCACAGCAGCCTACCTCTCTGGGTAATTTGTAGTCATGAAGACCATCCTGGCTTCTGTTGATGCTACTCCATCCAGACAGTTAAGAAGTCCACTGAAAGTTAGTCTGTTCAGCCCAGCATATGCTGCCTTCACTGTGAAAAGATTAGTTCATAGTTAATACTCTAGTTTGTGGGAGGTAAAAACAATCAATCCCATGCTTCCCTTCAGAAGTGTGGGACCCTATGGCAATACTGCTGTAGTCCAACACATTTAAAAGTAGATGTCCATCCTACTACTACTGGTAGCATTACATGCTTATAAAAACTCCAGTTGTCATTTGGAGATTACACCCAGGCACATGGTATGACTGTTACTCTGACTAAGGTGTCCTACCCACATGACTACCAAGCTTCCGTGGCTGGACACAATCTAAGCAACCACAGATATTACTAAATAGTTTAATTTTCTTTCCCGCATACAAAATTTTATCATCATCTGACCTCCCTTCCTGCCCAAGGACATGGTGAGTTTGAATCTAGAGGGGGAAAAAAGGGGGGAGGGGGATTATCAAATGTCTACTCAATTAAATGGGTCACACCCATTCACTTATCATGTCCTCAGAATCCTGACTCCATCTCCCTGGTATAAACGTACACACTTAAACACTTCACATTACCTATCAGCCAGAGAAGTCTGGTTATTATCATATTACCAAGTAAAACCAAGGATACCAAACCCTCACCATACATTCCCTGTACAAAATTCTTCCAGTTAGTTCTGTGCACTATTACTTCTGTAGCCTCATCAACCTCCATACCTTGCTTTCTCACACAGCCGATTACTGTATCCATTCATCTTCTGCTTGACCCATCACGCCTTCTACCATCTTCAAAATTGCTCACATACACCCTTTTCACTATTTTATTCATTGGAGATGCACCAGAACTTGGTTCTGGCAAGAGCTTCAATTTTTATGACATTCCAGTTCCAGCTGGAAATTTAGAAAAATAACCGGCCTGAACCGAAGTTTTTAATATATATGTTACTGACCAACTGTGCCTATTCAACAGCATTTTTTTCTCTCAACCATATTGTGAAATATTTTTTCTTACCCATCATCTTCATCAAAATGTATAAAAACATATACAATCGGCCCACCACATTTGTGGAATCAACTTTCGCAGGCTTCGAAGATTCGCGGATTGCCCCTCTGTGGAGCCAAGACTGAATTTAATGGGTATGAGTGTAAGAAGTTTAGGAATATCTGTAGCTGATGACTTATCAGCTATTTGTGATATTTTATGCTGCTTTCAGGTCCCAGATATGGTTTATTAGGTAAAGTATGTGCACACTTACTCACACGGGGTGATTTGCGGCTGTAGAGGCATTTACGGGAGGGGGCACCAAAAATTCGCGGACGTCTGTGTCCCCTAACCCCGGCGTATGTGGAGGGCCGCCTGTACTTTCTTTAACACATATTTGTTGATAACGTACATGTACTTTAAACATAGGAAAATAAAAGATGGATGGAATTTCATCTTACCTTGAAGCACACAAATGTATTCCATTTAAGTGTGATAAAATTGCATATATAAAAACAGAATAGCTTACTTGAACTTAGTTTAAAAGGGTTACTGTATTTCCCGTATGATAATACCCATTTTTATCCAAGAAAAATGCACTAAAAAATCAACCTGTGTCCTAGCACTTATGATCAAGTTGTAGAATGGAGTTTGCCAACCCTCACAAACCCCATTTACAGGATACACGCACTCATGAACCCCAGTCACGAGATACAAGCATTCATGAATCTCAGTCACAAGAGAAAAGCACTCATGAACCCCTGTCATGAGATACAAGCATTCATGAATCCCAGTCATGAGATACAAAGCACTCACTACATTCATCGAAGCAGATGACGTCACCAACCTTGTCTGCACAGTCACTCAGCAGACACTCCTCCACAAATGAATGGAATGGCATCAAAGCAGAGAAGACAAGCATACACTGTTTATTTCAATTTACAAGTAATAAAGTGTGCTAAACAACACAGCAACAGGACAGCTGAGAGGTATTATGGATCACCACCTATGGAAAAAATTATTCGAGAATGGAGGAAGCAGGAGAAGGAATTAAAGAAAAAGAGGATACAAAAAACATGGACTACAATATAAGCAGGCAAAATTCACACAACTAGAAGTCATAAAAACTTAGGTAGTCGACCAACAAAGTATGGGATATGCTGTCTCAACAAAGATGACAATGTGTGAGGCAAAAAGACTGGCAGCAGAAAAAAAATGTTGGAGGTGTGGGTTGCAAAGGTTAATTTGAACTACTGAACATAAAAACATCAGCTGATGGGAACTGGATGTAAACACACCATCACCAGTGTGTTTACATGCCTTGTAGTGGCAACCATAAGTTGTTCCTGATGTGAACAGGTATAAAATTGTGCTGAATCAGGTATATCTAATTAATAATAACCACAAATATTTGACAATTGGTCCAATATGTGATAATTTGCTTTGACGGAAAGAAAAATGACACCGCAGAGTCAGCGCCTTAGGCTTGCTAGTACAGTATGCTATTAAATCCTCAAATATTTTTTTCCCCAAAAAAATACCAAGCGTATTACAGGGTGCATCTTAGCATTCGTATATCTTATCATACGGGAAATACAGTCATTCAGCTAGTTCCGGTTCCGGCCGGAACTCGATTTGCTGGTTCTGGTGCATCCCTGTTATTCACACCCATGCTCTCCACCAGAACATAACATCTAAGTACATACTCTTCAACTGTGGTGTCCACACACACATCTTACTCCACATTTTTCCATACCCTATCCACTCTTCAGACAATCCACATTCCTCAGCAACCCCATTTCTACCTTTCTGACTCTGACTTTCATTTTCATGCTGCAACAAAGTCTTGTACTCACATGTTAATGCGGACACAAAAACTCTATGTAAGCCTCTCGCAGTCGCCACATTCAGACCTCTGTTTTGTATCAAGGCCTTCATTGCACCAGCTAATTTCCTTCCATGCTACACTACTGTACTTTCTACTTCCTCTATACATTTACCTCTCTCTTCCTTGCCAAATCGTCTAGCTCCATCATATCCAGTTAATAACTTCTTACACTTCTGGAGCTCAAAACAAATGAAATGAGACTGAAACCTATCAGATTAAAGACTAATTAAGTTCAGCAAGATCTTACTAGAGTTTTTGTTGGTGTATAAGATTAAATGTTGATCTGGTGGAAGAAGTCTCAGGTTGTAGGCTATACAAAAACATGCAATGGTTGAAATCCAAGATGCTGCCAGGGATGTAGAATGGTTTCCAATGGCTTATGTAATTTTAAACTACAGTAGCCTGGCCTTGGCCCTTCTGATCTCGAAAGGGGTAATGTGGGCTTTACAGTTATTGTTGGATTTTCACAGTTACCATACGAGAACTAATGGTAATGACTGAAACTACACTGGTACATTGTTAGAAGAGGTGAATGCTTCATTCTTCAATACCATCTACCCGGTTTACAATTAAGCAGATCTAGAGGAGCAATCTTTCTCTCAGGACAATGACCAACTGTGAAGAAAGTCCTAGTTCTTTTTCCCATCCCTCAAATGTAGATGCCAGATGACTTCTAGCACAATTGGCAGATGTAAAGTTACCATAATCCTTACATCAACAGTTTCCAACCACCTACTCCCACCTCTTTTACGTCACTAGGCTTGTAACAGTCAGGCAGTATCAGGATAGCATGGATGAGATTCTTTCTCCCCAGTGTCCATAGATATGTAAATGGTGAATGTATATACGAGTAAAACTCTGACACTGTATCAGAACAATGGCTACTACGTTGAGTACTGATGAGCTAACATTATGGTACTGGGCTAACAGCATAATGTAAACATTTATGTTATGTATATGGTATCAAGGCCTTGGCTCTGTATGGTTATGTAAGCCTTTTTTCCACTTGTTCAAGGCAACTGTAATACTGGGTACTTTGTAGCTCCAGCACAACTAGCATGCTACCAACAGTAATGTGGGCTTTTTTGTTAAATGCCTCTTGTATGAATTTAGTTTTTCGTCTCTTAGGACAGAGGGTCGGCCTTTTCACCGAAGGCCACTGAAAGCCACTTTATTTTTCTCTTGTAAGTAATTTTTGTCTTTTTGGCATCAACATACTGTACATAAATCACATTTTAGCAATGTCTTCTCTGCTGGGAAAAAAAAGGGGGGGGGGGGGGTAAGGCAGGGTCGGTCTTTTCACTGAGAGCCACCTAACCGGGATGGCCTTTTCAACAAGGGCCACTGAGAGCCACCTAAACTAACCTAACCTTGCTTTTCCAGTGGCCCTCGGTGAAAAGACTCACCAAAAATAGCAGCCATCTATGACTAATGAATTCAGCTTACCCCAAGGAACTGGCTGTAGTTGTGTACAAGAGATACATATGTTTAACAGTCTCAGTCTGGACTCTGTAGAAATAATTAAGTTCCCCACCTGGCAGTGCAGTGCAAAACCAGCTACTGGGTTTTTGGACTCCCATGGTAGTACCTTCCAGAATTTCAGGTGAATTTATTCTTCAGAGCTCCTCATTATCCAGTTTTCTCTAGCTCCATACCTCTCACTGTTAACCAGTTTTTTAGCCTTTGCTAGGCACAGAGCACTACTGCTACCAGGGGAGACAGTACGAAGGGGAGAACCAACAGTGATCATTCAGTACCACTGCAGCTGAACATTATAAGATGTCAGGTAAAATACTAAGCCTTTAGATAATTAAGCTAAGATTAAAAATGGGGACAGTTCACTGATTGTATGAAACCAAAGCCCCATTCCTCTGGTTGGACAAGTGTACAATGCCAAGGCAGGAACACAAGTCAACTCATCAGGAGAGGGAGACAATGGTCACTAGAAGGATATAAACCTTCCTAGTAAACAATGCTTCTTACTGACAGCCAGGAATGGGAACACAGTATGTAAATGCAGAAACTAAATTTCCTTCATAACCGGAGATTATGAAGATGTAACACTAATAAAGTAAAGTAGCTGGTGCTAAAGGCCTTGATAAGAAACAGAGGCTTGAGTGTTCCAGCTGCACGAGGCTTACATGAAGGAGTGTTAGTGCCATCTTTAACATATGGATGTGAGACTACAGGTATGGTGTGGCATGAAAATGAAAAGTCAAGAGTGAGAGCAGTGGAGATGGGACTGCTAAGGAATGTATGTGGAGTACAGAGAGTGGATAGGGTACAAAATAATGTGATTCATGAAAGATGTGCAGTGAGGAAGTCTGTGGACACAAGAATCGAAGAGAGGGTACTGAGATGGTATGGTCATGTGGAGAAAATGGATATCAACGGAGTGGTGAAAAAGGTATATCTGAGCGAATCTGAAGGAGGGAGAAGCGAGGTAGGCCAAGGAGAAGGTGGAGGGAAGTGGTGGATAAGTGTATGAGGAAGAGAAGTATGGGAGTCGGTGAGGCTATAGGATTGACAAAAGATCGAGCTGGCTGGATGAATATTGTGAGAAGAAATGCATGATCAGGGATTTGGCACCCCTTTTAACATGACAGCGTTCGGACTGACTATCGGATACATTTACATGAAGCTACAGAATGTGGTGAATGTTTCTGGCATATCAGATAAAGCCAGGATTTCGGGGGCTTGAATGATGAGCGAATGGAAGTGTGGCCCATTGGACTGGGTAAACTTTGGTTGTCTGGACATTGCTACTTCTCACCCTGCCTCAGGGTGGGAAAGAAGGTCTGGATGATGATGATGACGATGAACACTAATACGTAAAACAGACTGATACATTATCCCAGTTTCATGCTCACAAGGGCTGGGAAGCTCCACAGCAAGACCATGGACATGAATTGCAGGTGGAGGTTCCCATTACATTCACAAATCTGTGTCATATGAGTTGTATACATGACTTCACATCAGATGTGGTGGCCATTGAAGTTTTATCCTCCTCCTTACATAAATACAAGAAGCACTGACAAGGAGCCTACACACAGTAGCACTGTGCAGCTTGGAAGGGCAGCTGTGGCATCCACCCAAAAGCTAAACCTTATATTTCCTTGCACCTCATCATAGGATGGACTCTAGTCTGCCTCAGGTGAGGTGCTGTCGACAAAGGGGTGTCCGATCCCTTCATACTGTACCACAAAAGTTTCTCACCTATGATCAACAGGTCTGCCTGGCGAGACAGATTGGGATTAAGTGACAACAACAACAGCATACAAGAGGAGGGTTTCTACTCTCTCACTCCCACAACTAATATTTGGTGAATATATAAAATGCTCTGACAACCACTACAAACAGTACTCACTCTCAGCTGTCTCCTCCCTGCTCGCAAAGGCTGAATCTACATCTTCCAGCAAGATGATGGTGTTCTGAAAAAAATATCACTAATACCATTACATACTGTTAAGACAATGTCTGGATTTAAGATGCTATTTCTCATTTATACCTGTGTTATTCTCTCCTGTCACCAACCTATCCTACTTTTTCAACACAAAAAAGAACCATATGAAAACCAAAACAATTACAGTCAGTCCTCACTTAAAATATGGAATTTGTGCAGGCAAAATGCTACTTTCAGTGAAAACACCTTTTCATAAGACATTCTGTTTGTTCAAGATTATGGAGTAAAAAAAAAGTTTTCAAATTTAAAAAAAAGTAAAATAACCAGTCTTTTAAAACTCCAAAACAAGTATATAATAAGTCATGAGCCTTCTGACTGAAAAGTAAGTTAATTCATCAATAGCTAAATAATGAAACTCAGTGAAACAACTTTAAATGATGACTGCTTGTATGTGTATGATTTTCACCACAAACCTCTCTTTTACCCACTACTACCATCAGAAACATTAATGATCCAACCTATACCTCTGGTGCAAGTGCTAAAAGATGATTGAGCCTGTCATCTGTAAGTCCTCGCTCACTGAGGTTGAGAACACAGATGCCCAGCTGAAGGTGACCAGCAAGTGCAGTAATGAAGGAACTCTTTCCACATCCGGGAGGCCCATGCAGGAGGTACCCACGTCGGTAGGGTATACCTGGAGGGAGAAGGAGAGAGATTTATATACAGTAATACCTCAATATACGATACCCCTAGATGTGATACCCCAGCTTAATGATGGGAGTAGAAATACCACCATACCCTGCCTAACGATGGCCAAACCTCAGTTTAACAATAGGTTTTGATTTTTTTACCGATTCTGATGATATTTTAGACTAAAATTGTGTGTTTAGGTTGATTTGCAAACTGTTTTTAGACATGTATTAATGTGTTTTAGCCACAGGCAGGGTGAACAATGTCATTTTGGGGTACAGTTTACTAAGTTTGATTTTTTCTGGACCTATATTTGACAATTTTCAGATTTTATTTGTTGGTTTCAGTGAGTTATTTACAGGTGTCAGGCTTAAATTAGCTTCTTTTACAGCTGTTAGGCCATTTAAATTGGTTTTAAACTTGTTTTGGGTCGAGTTTTGGGCTTGGTTTGGGGGGAAACCTAAGGCTGGTAAACACACCCCATTGCTTTACATGTTAAAAGTACCCTGATATACAATACCCACCTAACGATGGGGCTTTACCTAATCAATTACATCGTTAAACCAAGGTATGCCTGTACTGTCTCACAATGCTTTCCCCTTAATGGGACAGTTCTCAGATGCTCACCAAGAAATCAAGGGGGGGTCTTTGTGCTGTGTACAACTGTATTGCATTAGTCCTGTTACCTTTACAGTTTTTAAATGTTGGTGCTCTAGTGAGTTAACCTGCATATCCATTCATTATCCAACCCAAAAATGGACTGCATGATGGATAGATATACAAAGAACAATCTTTCATGTTAACTGCTAAGGACATTAGTGGCATATGACGAGAGAACTAAGACAGAAAGTAACAAGCACAAACAGACCTAATGCTGTAAAAGGATAATGCTAAAACAAGCAAAATACAACAGGCAAATAAATAACTTCAAGCAACTAAGGCATATGACAAACTAAACTAATAGCAAACTAATTTTTCTTCATCTGGATGGTATACCTATGAGTTCTCTTGTTTTTTTGGTTTTCTGTTCTCACCTAAGGGTGTGTAGGAACCAACCTTACTGACTGGTGATGGTAGATAAATAAGGTAGGCAAGTGGTGATAATGATGACAGTAATGAATAGATGTATGGTCTATTTAACTAGGTACCACCTGGTAGCAGGGGAACTTGGCTCTACAAAAGTACCATTTTAGGTAGTCCACAAAGTCTTACACACATACTTGCCTCTACTGGAATACCATTCTGGGTTGTCCATAAAGTCTTGTACATCCTTCACAATCCTCTCTGACACCCCAACATCCAGCACCACAGAGGGAAGGGGACGTGGCTTGCGAGGGTTGCCAAATTGCCGCCATTCTGACCCATATGCTGTGTACATTATTGTCTTTCCTTCATTCTGCTTCACTGCCAAGTCTCGTGCTGGATGGAAAAGAAACTAAATATTTAGGCTGACCTGATTTTCCAAAGATTCTCTTTAAACTGAAGGCTGTCCTTGTTATGGGATGCATTTGGGAAAACCTATCACTGAGCCAGGGTATTATTAATCGGGGACATTAAAACTCAGAAAGTATAGTGATGAGCTGCCGAGCCTTGGGATGCCCTCTTAGCCCGTCACGTTCCGACCAATTTCCTACCTCTGATACTCCCCAGTCCTGAGCAATTTTGGATTTTTTTTCTTTTTTGGCTCAAACCTTCACTTCTGGTAAGAAACATCGAGAATTTATAGAGAAATCGCCCTCCTGAGCCTATAAATGGTGCTACAGGTGATGAATCAGCCTTGCCTTTCGTTCTCACTCAGGGTATCTGGCCTCAAAGAAAACGAACTATGGGAGGGTAAACTAATTCAAGCCACTTTGAATTATGTATTTATTTATTTATCTGGTAGGAATTTATGTGTAGTACAAGACTATATTGGTTTTCACACAATTATATAGGCAATAGAAGCACTGTTCAGTCACCAAACACATCCACATATGGCACCTTCCTTTACGACATTACCACCTCATCACTTCTGTTTGTTTCTTGCTCTAGCTTCTTTATTTCTTTGTCCTCCACCTCAGGAATTTCGTAATTGGAGAGACTGTGGCACGACATGTCTTTACTGGCCAGGTCACTGCCAACCTGTGAATTGCCGAGTGTGTGGGGGAGGGGGGGTCAGGTGGGGCCAGGCAGTATTCCCACTTGACAACAGATAGAGGAAGGTCTCCTACATATGCCTAACAAAAATCACCCGTGAAACTTGAAAATAGCAACAAAATCAGCTAAAAGGGAAACCAACGGGTAAAAACCCATCGGATAACCGGCGACTGGCTATCGATAGATGGGGAAAGGTGTTAATTTTTTTACATTGTTGTGGCTGGGTATCATGTAGTGGGTGATCGTATAATGGGGTATGCCTGAAGTAAATCCCATTATACAATCCCCCTTTATGTGATAACCCGCCTTGGCGATGCAAAAAAATTAATACTCTTCCCCACCTAATGACGGCCAGTTCCATTATGTGATGGGTTTTGTTTTTTCTTTTTTAACCGATTTTTATGATATTTTAGACTTAAAATTTGTGTTTAGGTTGATTTATAAACTGTTTTCAGACTTATATTAATGTGTTTTAGTAATAGGTCAGGTGAACACTTGTCATTCTGGGGTACAATTTACTAAGTCTGATTTTTTCCAGACTTATTATTGATAATTTTCAGATTTTACTTTTGGGTTTAGGAAGTTACAGATTGCTTTTAGGTTTAGTTTAGCTTGTATTAAAGCCAACTGGGGGTTTAGGTGAGCTAGAAACTTGTTTTTGGACTCATTTGGGTGGGTTTTGGGCTTGGTTGGAGGCGGAGAAAGAATCTCAAGGCTCCCAAATACATCCCTATACAGTACTTTCTATGTTATAATGTCCCCATTTATCGATACCCAGGCTCAACATTCAGTTTTCCCAAACGCATCTCATCGTTACATTCTCAGCAGTAAACTTCCACTGCAGGAACGGCCTATCCCTACCAAAACAAGGACAATACAGCCTTGTATCTCTACCCAGTGGCTTAGGCTGTCTGGTAGAGAGTGTAAGTAGGGTGAGAAGTGCTTGTGAGTGTAATTGTTGTGTTGTATTGGCTTGGGATGTGTGAGTAGTCTGTGAACCAAGTATAATCAGTCCACCTAAGCCGATTGGGTGCAAGCATACTAGTATGCGACACTGGTTCAACCACAGTACCCCTTGTGTCCGCCAAAGTGGTCAGTGGCTTGGTGAACGCTTCCCAAAGTTTTTACAACTTTGGAGAGAGGCGAAACCGCGCCCACCAGCGTGAGAGACGCATGCTCTGTCACTGTACCACAGAGGCTATATATATATATATATATATATATATATATATATATATATATATATATGCCTATA
This sequence comes from Birgus latro, assembly GCA_018397915.1. Taxonomy (NCBI): domain Eukaryota; kingdom Metazoa; phylum Arthropoda; class Malacostraca; order Decapoda; family Coenobitidae; genus Birgus; species Birgus latro. Next base: position 2,822 of record JAGKTI010019255.1, on the reverse strand, counting down.
TTTCCATAGAGACTATATACAGTAAACCTTCCATAAGCCGAACTTTTAGAAGACGGAATCTTCAGTTAGCCCAGGCTGAGACCACGTATGAAAACAGACTGAAATTGGAAAGTAGGGGGAGAAATGGCGCCAGGCGGACACATGGCGCCAGTCTGCTGCTTGCTTTTGGAGACAGTAGTTGCGCCATTCTTACTGTCATCTAGTGCTGAGCAGTGTTTTCCTTTTGCCTTCTGCCTTGCCATGGTAGGTTCAAAGCTTAAAAGAAGTGATACTGGCACCTCTAGTTGTAAAGGAATGAAGCTAAAAAAAAGAAAAATGTGAAAGTGACTTAGTATAGTGATCATGATTAAAGTTCAGTAGTATTATTACTGAAAGTCTTACACTGCAGTCTATTACAGTGATTACATTTAAGTTTAGTTCTTAACCCGCCGAGTCCCGACCGTTTTTTTACCCAGCCTACCCCCAGATCCTGACCGATTTTCGACTTTTTGTTTTTTGGCTGAAACCTTCACTTTTGGTGAGGAAAATCGAAAATTCATAGTGAAATCGTGATCCTGAGGTAAAAAAATGTTGATACAAGTGTCACTCAACCTTACATTTTCCTTCTTTTTCAGGGTACCTGGCTAAGAAGACAAACTATGGAAGGGTTGACTAATTCAAGCCACTTTAAATTACGTATTTATTTCATTTATTTGGTACGAATTTATGTGTAGTAAAAGTCTATAATGGTTTTCACACAATAATATAGGCATTTATAAGCACTGTTCACTTACCCAAAACCCCAGTATATAGCACCTTCCTTTGTGACATTACCACCTCATCACTTCTGTTTGTTTCTACCTCTAGCTTCTTTGTATGTTTGTCCTCCACCTCAGGAATCACTTTCACCATGAATTTCGTCATTCGAGAGACCGTGGGGCAAAATACTTTTACTGGCTAGGTTACTGCTAACAGGTGAATTGCCCAGTGTGGGGGGAGGGGGAAGAGGGGAAGGGGGGTTAGGAGGGGCCAGGCAGTATCCCTGCTTGACAGCAGGTAGAGGAAGGTCTCTCACATATGCCTACCAAAAATCACCCACGAATGTTGAAAAATGTGCACACAATGGACCTTGCAATTGCGTGACGTATGATGCACATCGTTGGGTCTGTCTGCGGAAAAAAGTAGCAACGTGCATCGTACGTCACTGGGACTCAGCAGATTAATATAGAGTGAAATAAATACTGGGTACTGTTTAGAACTTATGTTAAAGTGTGAACTCACCCGCCTTCACCACCTCCGTCTCCAAAACAAAACAAATTGCCAACGAATCTACTGCCTCTAACGAAAGGTGTTACACTGCAGTATATTACAGTGATTACATTTAAGTTTAGTTCTTAATGTAGAGTGAAATAAATACTGGGTACTGTTTAGAATTTACGTTAAAGTGTGAACTCAACCACCTCCACCACCTCCGTCTCCAAAACAAAACAAACTGCCGACGAATCTACTGCCTCTAACGAAAGGCAAAAGGCAAATTATGTGCACTGAATTCTTTCTTTTTTGTCTTTCTTTATTAATTTACACACTGTATATGCTCCTTTAATTTAGTGTTAAGAAGACAAGTAATAAGTATTGTTTTTGCAATGTGGGGGGGCGAAAATCCATCTCCAACACATGCTGCCGATGGTCTATACTGCCTCTGTGAATGATTTTCTACCAATTAACCACTTCAGTATTGTGACGTCTATTTCTACTTTATTTACGCTTCCTCCAGCCGATTTTGTGGCACTCAGGACTGGACTCACATACTGAAGGGGCTAACCAAGGCTGTACCAACCCCGTGCACTTCCACAGATCCAACCTACACTGACTAATATTGTCTGGTGGCAGCAAGAACAAAATGAAAATACACCCAGCACTGAAGGGGTTAAAGCTATATTAAATGCACTAAATTGTTTTTTGTCATAACTTATTTATTTATATATGCTTCTTTAATTTAGTGTTGAAAGGACAAGTAATAGGTATTGTCTTAGCAACTTTGAAGGGTGAAAATTCGGTAATTTAGCAATTTTGGGGGGTGAAAATTCGGTAAGACGGAAAATTCGGTAATTCGAACCAGGGTAGAGCCCCATATAGTACGGTTTATGAAAGGTTTACTGTATATACAGTAAAACCTCGATATAACAGACTTCAGTAGACCGGAATTCGCTTTTATCAGACTCGAGCAGCTACCGGACTAAACTCCTATATATCGGAAAAAGTCTGATATAGACAGAAAGCAGTCCGGACTGCCTGACAACTACAGCTATGTTCACCACAATAAGACAAATAAAAAACATGTTTTTCAGTGCACAGTACAGTATTATTATACCCTTTGATTAATGTAGTGAAGGTAAAACACAGTACAATACTACAATGGTGGTGAAAACTACCGATGCAATCCGGTCTAATGTCTGATATATCGGAAAAAGTCCGGATTAGCAGGGGTAAGTCCGGATGTCGCTTTTATTGGAAAATCGCATATTTCGGACTGGCCTGAGCCCCAATCAGTCCGTTATAGTGAGGTCTTACTGTATATACAGTAGGCGCGGAAAGTATTGATGTTTTTTGCCGACGTCATTCTTTTTCGCGTTAAGTGAAGTAGGGTCAATACTACCCTCCCCTGTGATGCGAAATGAGCTGACGCTTTTTCAACGGGAGCTGGCAACCCTGCTTGATAGGTCTGGCACCACAGGAGCAGGCTCAGTAATGTTTGGGCAGCCACAGGAGGAGGATTGTCTCTGTGCGTGATGCACCACGAGGGCATGTTTTGACTCAAATAACACAGTTATTTGGTTACCTAC
>JAGKTI010019254.1:0-17123 GCA_018397915.1 Birgus latro | reverse complement strand
CTCTCTCTCTCTCTCTCTCTCTCTCTCTCTCTCTCTCTCTCTCCTTCCTGTTCTATCCTGTTCTTTTTCCGGTACCATTGCAAATGCATTAAAGCTATTATCGTTAAGTCCAGACCATCTCATTCTAGTTAAAATGTACCGGTAAATAGCTACAGGTATGCTTCCATTGTCCCGTCAGGTATTGAGATGCATATTCCAATTGCTAGTCTTTTCAGTACCAAGACTCCCTTTGTAATGCAGCTTATGGTAGACCTTCGCTGTGAATGGTTATAGAAGCTTGTGTACTGTAATGAAAAAGTTAGAAAGGCATGTATTTGGCAGACGTCTCGTAAGAAAAGGGTTAGAAAGGATCCGGTTTTGGCAAATCGTTCAAAGTGTAAGGTGTAGAGAGAGAGTGCTTGGCCCGTTTTCTCTTCAGTTAAGGAATCTCCCTGACACGTCTTTCTTTGTGATTTATTTTTGGATATGGCTGGTAAATATCCTTTTGTACGTCATTTGTGCAGAGTATGGCGATGTTTGAAGGATTTAATTAACACAAAAGAGGACAGTAAGGTGTAATAAGCATAATATATTGCTTGGGAAAAGGTGTTCGGGACCTTCTTCATCCTACGAGAATATGGGCCCCTGTGTATACGGCAGTCCTATCTAGTTAAGGGGGAAGAAGTCTTCTAGAAGTCTTACCTATCCACTACGATTGAACATTTTATTCTTATTTCCTGTGGAAGATTGTATTCAGCTTACAGGAGGCCTATTGCGGAGATGATGCTAGAAATTCTCCATATACCTCTTCAGTACGATGTCTTGCAACTACCAGACGATTTTATGCAGTTCAGGAATGGGCTCTTGTAGTGAAGGAGTTAAATGATGCAAGGTGTGTAATTTTTAGCCTCACCTCTCCTTAACGCCTAGGAAATTATCATCTGGGGGTGGAAGGAATAAATTAGATAGGCGAGAGGTCTCTTCTACTCTTAATAAATTGATTTGGTGGTAGCAAGCGTAAATTTTAACAAATATTTAGTTTTATGTTACTCTCCGTTTTTCTCTAAGGTACAGTTCCGGACAGTAATATCGATCCACTTTTTATTCGAAGAACTACATAACTCACGAGATAGTCACTTCTAAAAAGCTGTTGGGCTGCGAGGAAAGTTTGTGCTTTTCCACTTACTGCATTAACGAATGAACCAGTATTTGTGTCCGCAACTGCACAGGCGTTTGTTTGTTTGTTTTCGGCCTCGCTTTCCACCTTGTCCTTGGTAGTTATATTTACTATTTGTGGATATTGTAGACTGTGTGCTGATTTGTGGGTTTCAATTATTTCATGGCCTATATAGCTCAGCCGAGAGAAGTATTTTTTTTTTTTTTTTTTTATGAGAGAGCTGTTGCCCCTTCTGAAAATGAAAAGACTCTTTGTGCTTGTGAAAGGGAGATAGTTTCGTCTGTGCAAAGCGTGATGCTGAATGGAAGCGAAGGTCAGGAAAAAATGTTACAGACGTGCGAACCACTAAGTGAGATGTATGTTCATTGCACAGCGATAGACAACCGGGTGATAGTGGGGTGTTGTGTACGGGTAGTTTGTAGTTGGTTGGATGTGTAGAAACAATATTCGAGAATAGCCGGGTTTGAAGGAACGGCGCCTGGAAGCAGACCAAGTACTGTAATATGTGGGATGAAATCCTGGTGAGGGCTTGATCGAAATATTGCGGAACTCCTTGCAGCCTGGAAAGCAGTTAGGATGTGTGAAGGTTATGGCGGACACATACCAGCATGGTACAGTCATACAATATGCGTGCATGTATGCTGTTTATGTATGCACTTGATAAAGCAAGTGATGGTGTTGAGAATGCGTTGTTTTTGCAACACAAGCCTACTAGGTAAAGCAAGTTGAACTCAACGCATTTCCTGTTAGTAGGAGGTGGGCCAGTGTGTCTCGAGAGCGTCCATTATCACTTTGGTCACGTGCGTGCGTGCAGTGGTGTGGGGGTGGTTGGGGTGCGGGTGTTGCCTTTTTCAACAGTTGTACAAACTTAATACCACGCAGTATATCAGTTCAGGCTTGTTAACTTCCACATCGTTAGGGGTGTCATCAGAGGTCCTCTGGTATTACCAAGCCTCATGTACTCCATCACCTTCCCTTTTCCCCCACCATTTCATTCCTTCGTCGCAATTTTTTGAAGGGCGATTTGTGCATGCAAGGGTATATTACAGAAATGTCAGGTTCACATCCTGAGTATAACAGTGCTCGTTTCTTTAATCCAGAGAGGTAAAAGTCTTGGAAGCTGATTTAAATCATGTGACTAATCATGATAAAACATCTCGTCAGTGATCCAGTAAGGGTTAACCCATGCATTTCACCCCATCAGCCCTCATTGCCACCATAACCCCATTCCTTATGCCCATCATCGCAGTATTAGAACATTTACATTGTGGTTGCCTAGGCGCTATCCCTTTTTCCAAGCCAATTTACAATTATCAACTCGTTCATTCAGAGATGTTACCTGAGCTGAATAAATTTGTGCCCAGAATAGCTTATATTTAGCCCATATAACTTAAGTCCTCAGACTGATGAGGCTGAGATGTAGTTACTGCTCTTGTTGTTGTTGCTGCTTCTGCTGCTGATGATGCTGGTGCTGATGCTGCTGATAATGATGATGGTGATGACTTTTTATATGGTTCGTAGTTCACAATACATTGTGTCCTTTTTAACGGTAGATTGCAGACTGGTAGTAGACGTACTGGACCTACCGGAACCAAAGCAAAAGTAGCACAGAGTAGGGTACGCGTGTTTAAAGCAGGGCTGCCAACCCCACACACACACACACTTAGGCCACACGTACAAATGACACAGATTAACACATTTACTTATTAGCGGCTTAAATGCATGTCAATAAATGATGGGTGAAGTGATGGCAATGATGATATCGGTGTGGTGGTGGTGATAGGTGTATGAGTGTAGTGGTGCGGGAAGTTCAGTCACCGAGGTACATGAGTTTGCCTTACCAGATACCACTTGCGAGCTCGACTGCTTCCTGTTTAAAGTTCTGTTGCCAGCAGTCTCCCTCTCTTCTAACTGGCCCACACTAACCCTTTCATGTTCTCTCAACATCTCATTCTTTCCTTTCAGACTCTTCCTTCCCATCCCTCCCTTTCCCCATCAATATCTACCATTCCCCTCATTCCATCCCTGCTTATTTCCTTTTCTTTGCACCCCTGTTCCACTATAGTATATCTGTCCCATGTTATGATTACGCAGTTTGACAGTGCTAGATTTTATTGTTAGTTACGAGAAATTGAGGAATATCATATATATTGTCCAGTGTTGGATATGGTGAGTTGACGCAAGGGACACGAGACCGACGCGTACCGGTATTATTGTAATTGTTATTTTGCATTAGGTAGACAAGTATACCTCACTGAACGTACATTCCTGGTATTGACCGCTAAGTATTAGAGAGTAGTGGAAGTAGGCTTGAGGTGCTGTATATGGTACATACTGTACTTTGCAAGACGAGATCGGTGACCCTTTACACAGCCTCCCCGTCCCCTTCATGTCTTTCCAAGCTGTATTTCATTATGAATAGCAAGGAGGCGACGCGCCGAGGGAGATCTTGATTTAATCCCTTGAATCAAATAATGTACCGGTATTATATTTCTGGTCCTCCAGGCAGTTTAGTGTTATTCATCTTAGGAGGGGCAGTTTTTAGTGTAATTTAGTGTTATTCGTCTTAGGAGAGGCCATTTATAGTGTAATTTAGTGTTATTCATCTTAGGAGGGGCCGTTTGTAGTGTAATTAAGTTATTCATCTTAGGAGAGGCCATTTTTATTGTCATTTAGTGTTTTTCAAATTAGGCCATTTTTAGTGTAATGTAGTGTTATACATCTTAGGAGAGGCCATTTTTAGTGTAATATAGTGTTTGTTATTCATCTTGGGAGAGACCATTTTTAGCGAAGGGATCATTGAAAGCTACGTCTTACTCCATAGTTCTAAGTCTCATAAACTGGGAAACAAAATCGTGTGTAGGCAGCAAGAATGAAATAAGGAATATACCATTGAATTGAACGAGTATTTAACCTGCATTTGATCCGTAGTACCGAGTAGCTGCAATCAGGGACCCCGTCCGTCATTTTTCCCTTACGCAATATATCGAAGAGAATTGCGTGTGAGCAGAAAAACCTACCAAGCCTCTGTCGTATTAGTAATATTAACCAGTAAAGGGAGGTGAACAGCGAATCTCTCTCTCTCTCTCTCTCTCTCTCTCTCTTTCTAATGAATATGCCGTTACAGGCCAGCTGTCGTGAAATNAATATACCATTGAATTGAACGAGTATTTATCCTGCATTTGATCCGTAGTACCAAGTAGCTGCAATCAGGGACCCCGTCCGTCATTTTTTCATTTTTCCTTTACGCAATATATCGAAGAGAATCGCGTGTGAGCAGAAAAACCTACCAAGCCTCTGTCGTATTAGTAATATTAACCAGTAAAGGGAGGTGACCAGCGAATCTCTCTCTCTCTCTCTCTCTCTCTCTCTCTCTCTTTCTAATGAATATGCCGTTACAGGACAGCTGTCGTGAAATCCACGTGATACCGTTCTGACTTTGTTATCGGTGTATTAACAGCTTATCGTGATTGATGGGAGAGACGGTGATAAGGGTGGTGATGGAATATTTATGTAAATGTTACGTAATTCTGATAGCTTAGGTGAGCTTTAATCCTTCCCACTACATCCCGCTACACCTCGTCACTGTTAGTATTATCCCCCTTTCAGTTAGGCTATTTATTTTATTCTTACATGCGATTTTATCCGACTTGAGAGATTTCCGAACAGTAAAGGTTATTTGTAACCCCTGTATAACCCATTTACTACTTTAGGTCTTCTCGTAAGTTTAAAGAAATTGATTTGTGATAACGATTAGGCTAGGGAAAAAAATGACTTCCCCAGATTAAAGGTGTTCTATGGACTGTATGTACACGTTCGGGGTGAAAGCTTCTTGGGGATGTAAGAAAAAAAAATGCTACCTATAAAAACAAGAATTAACCGCTCTAATACTAGAACGATACTGTTCTAAGAGATGCTGAGCTTAGGAGAGTTTTCATCCTGGAAGGGTTAGATAACACCTTCATTAGTCTCTTCAGTACTAGGATGCTCTTCTACTCTGAATAACTTCGTCTGGGAGCAACAAGAATAAAAGTGAATTTGAGCAAAATAATTACCGTAGTAAAAAAATAAAATAATACAATAAATAAACTCCCATGATTGAAGAGGTTCAAAATGTTTTACAATGTCGGTAAAGCATTTTTTTTTCTTTGTCTTCAGCTACGATGACGTTCTTTATTTCTTTCTATTTATTTCCAGATTTATTTCCCAGTGTACTATAGGCTAGATTGATCTCCATTATAGTGGGAGTAAGTAAAAGAAACGAAATTTAAAAGTTATATTTTCTAACCTGCCCAGAGCCGAACAAAATGCTCTTGATAACGAGAAAGAAATGCATACCTCATCAAACTGAATGACTTAGCAGGGAAACAAGTTTGAGCAGGAGAGATAAGATTGCTTGTTTGTTTCTAGTGTATTTGTTATTATTTATTATTAGCTGTCATTATTATTGTCATCATCATCACCGTATTATAATCCTGATTATCATCATCATCCTGATTATCATCATCATTACCGAGTTATCGTCCTCATTTGTATTATTATTATTATTATTATTATTATTATTATTTGCATTGTGGTGGATGTTAATGTGTTGGACCTTGAGTAGCTACTTTCAGACTGCACTGTTGCTTCCGCTGATGTTTTTAATTTAGAATAGTTAAGCCTTAGAAACAGTTCATTAGCCTCATCAGCGCAAGGATGTCTTTTATACCGCCATCTTTGCAACCTCCAGACGATTTTACTGAGCTTGAGAAAATCCACCGTGCTGAAGGGACAGTCAGGGGAAGCAGAATTATTAAAAAAAAAAAAAAAAGATCACTATACTCATTCTACTCGAACTTGGCCGAAAAATGCCATCCTTCCACCTTCAGTGCTCAGCTGTAGCCATAGATTTACATTACATTGTGATCCTAGACAAGAAGAAGCGCTACATAAAGACTGCAGTGCCGTAATATTATCCCTTTTCTACAGCTGAGTTACGTCAAAGAAGCTACAAAAGTACGACAATCTGGGCCAAGGTAGGGTGAAAGACCGCTTGTTTGTCTTTCTTGCTTCGTATGCATTGTGGTCGATGTGTACGTGAGGGAGACTGCGTGCTTCCAGGAGTTACCGGTAGCCCTCTTACTAGTGTGTGTGTGTGTGGTTTCCGCCGAATTCTTTGTTTATCTTAAGAGAGAGACCTGACCTTATTAAAGGAGCTAAAGAGATGAAACAGCAGAGGAGGAGACAGGAGAGAACAAGAGAAGCCCTCGTTGCTTCCCCTTGTGTTTTGTGGGTGTGCGTGTGTCAGACCACGTGCATGGAAGAGTTAGAGGTGAGAGCTGGGAGAGAAAGTGACTTGGTGCATGGCTCTGAGAGGGAGGGAGGAAAGAAGGGGAAGGGGGATGGATGGCGGAAGAGAGAGGGGACGAAGGGTTGGCGGGAGGGAGGGAGAGAAGGGTGGAGGGGTGGCTGGAGGGAAAGAGTGATAGCGGAGGGGTGGCTGGAGGAGTGGAGGGAGGGATGGCGGAAAGAGGGAGTGTTGGCGTGGGATGGTTGGAAGAGGATGGGAGGTTAAAAGGTGAGAGTTGCAAGATGTGGTTGTTTGTTTTTCAACACTGACATATTTTCAGTGTTCAGCTTAACACTTTGGTCGTTGTCAAGGGGAAATAGTTCTTAGAAAATCAAGATAAGAGGAACTAGAAACTGGTTGTACAATTTCTTGATAACCTTGTCATAGCTGTAAGATGTCGCTGTTAATTTTACCTCAACACCATTACTGTTTTTGTTAGTAAATAAATTAACATCTTGTCCTTTACTTGAAGTGAATAATAAAATGAAATACGTAGTGAAAAGCCTAATCATGAGGCAGTATTGAAAGCTTGTAATATATCTTGAAATTTATGGCAGTTCTATTTTTGCTTTTATTTTTTTAAGCGCCAGTAGGCTACCATTCCTGGAAACAAATTAGTACTTTCATGATCGCCTCTAATACAAAAGTGTGAAATAAGTAAATGCTGAAATGTGGAACGTATGAAAGGTTTATATTAGTTTTTGCTTCATGACCTTGCAGCCTAGCCAAGAGAGAGAGAGAGAGAGAGGTGACTGCTGAAAGCTGTGGTCCAGATGATGTTCTGTAGCTACGTGCCCCAGTTATACCGCCAGGCCACTAAATCTATTTATCTGTCCATTCGTTTGTTCCTGTCTGTCCTTATGTATTTATTTATTAATGTATTTAATTTGTATGTATTCTTGAGGCTAGGAGATGAACTGACCCACGTATTCCCATCGTACCGTACAGTGCAACGGAAGATGGCGAAGGTGATGCTGCAACTCCCTGCTTTTGCATTGGTATGAATTTTTCGCTAGAGATAGCGTTGCATTCTGGAGAGAGAAAATACCTCTTCGTTTTAACCTAGTCTCCCCTGCAGTGGTTATCGTGGCCCGTTTTCGTTGTACCCTTTGTTCGGTCGATACTGTGTGGGGAGATTTAAAAAACTTTGATGACCTCTTGCTACACGCTGGGTCTTGGTTCCCACCCTCACCGTCAGAGGCCTCCACAAGGCTGAATAAAATTGTCTGGTGGTACCAGAAACAGTAGTACAGTAGTAGTAGTACAAGTAATGATAGTAGTAGTAGTACCAGTAATAGCAGTAGTAATACCAGTAATAGTAGTAGTAGTAGTAGTAGTAGTAGACTACTTGTTCCCCTAGGTTCTTCTGAAACGTGAACCCGGTGGACTGCAGGCTAAAGTTAGTTCCTCCTGCATTTCACCAGCCTTTCGAGGAGATAGGGAGGGGAGTTCAGAGACATTTATATAACCAGTAAGAAGCCACCTGATTATATCGGTGCCACCACGTGAAGGCGTTTTCTCCAGCACCTGAAGGAAATGATGGAAAGACGCCTTTATTTGGTGGCACCGATACAATTGGGAAGCTTCATTGCATAGTTATTACCGACGTCCCCCTCTAGAGAGAGAGAGAGATGGGGGTGGGGGGAGGTTTCTGATTGTGTGAGAGAGAGAGGTGGGGGTGGGGGAGGTTTCTGATTGCGGTTGAGTATGAGTGTGTGTGTGTGTGTGTGCGTGAGAGAGAGAGAGTTTGTTGGAAAAAGCAGAGATAAATTCAGCATTTCACAAACTATTACATTAATTTCAAGATTTCTTTTTCCTTCTTTGCAGAATGTATATGGCTTTCAGTTTATGTTTCTGTAAATGTGTTTGTTTTGGGGTTGATGTGTAAGAACCATGTAGTCTGTGTATGAGTAAGGGTGTGTAAGATGTATGTACGAGTATTATGTATGTATGTACAGTGTGTATGAGAGTTGAAAATAGTGAGATTGGATCCTCCTGCTAACATGGAGTAAAGGTAAAAACACTCCCAATATATACATTGGAAAGTGTGAATTAATTACAACTTACATATAGACCTATTTATATATATAGATATATATGTACAAAGGAATATATATGTAATTTACATTTCCCACCACCCACTCAGCTTCATTATGGTGCTACCTTCATGTGACGCTACAGTGAATGACAAACCAACAGTTCTTTGTAGCTGAAGAAGCCATATACTATGTTGATTGGGTACCATATATCCAGATGGATACCTGGATGTCTAGTGAGGCAAGGTGTTTCAACCAGGATATGGCCTAGAAAGGTTACATGCTAAAATTGATTGATATTTGTTGCTCATGTACTGTAGACATTCGATAACACCACTTAAGAGAAAGCAACTGGTTACTCACCTTCAATAGAGAGAGATTTGTCTGTCTGTACCCTGATGCTTTAGCTATTTCCAGAAGGGGTGGCCACAGAGAACTGTCTCCATATCACTCTTCTATGCCATCAGGCTTTCTTCGTCCCATATCCCACCATGCTTACTCATATACGAGTGCCTGTTTACCCCAGCCCCCCCCCGTATCATCCTTATTCTCCCCCTTCTCTCCCCCTCCACCTCCCATACACTCCACTCTTTCATTGTCAGGTCATCCCCAGATGACTCTAAACAGAGTGACATCCCAGATGTTTTCATGTAAACCAGGAAACCATTTACTACACTGGGTGGCAGCAACCAGCCTCACATGGTCTCTGTGTGTCATGTCTGACAAAGTAGGTTTGTAGAGGGTCAGTAACTTGACCTAAAAGAAAGAAAGGCAGGAGGGTAGGAAGTGTTTCCCCAAACTCCACACCTCCACCTTTTGTTGGTCAGTGAAGTATAATAATTATTGCATAGATCCTGATGTGGTTTTCTCCATTTGAAATATATCATCATCATAATCACCATTGCCATTGCCATTGTCATTTGAACTAACTACTTATAAAACTATATTCCTGGGCAAGGTGTGTTGCTTTGGTTATTTGCTGACTAATACAGTACCATACAGTAAACCATTTCAGAACACTTTAAACAAGTAAATTCTATTGTCAGAGGATGTTTGGGACACTGAAAGGTTTTCTGGGCAATTACATTGTTAATTATGACTGAAGGGGCCATGTAATAGTTTGAGGGGTCTGCTAATTATTTGCAGATTTTTGCCATTCATAGGTAAGTTTGTAATGTAGCCTATCCCTCTCTGGGTATGGCAGGCAGCTGCGCAATAGATGAGATAGGTTGAATTCATGTACAGGATATTTGAAGGTGCAATAATGCCAGTGCTGTAGGAGAGCTGTCATTTGGGTTATAGTTGTTATTGAGTAGCACTGGTCTGTCTGGCCTAGCAGACCCATCTCCTGCAAGCAAGCAGTCACCTCTGCAGGACCACCCTTTGCAGTGAGCTGATGTTCCTTGAAGTAGATGCAGACACAGCATCATTGGTGGAGGGAATCTGTGGGATAACCTTATAGAGGCAGTTGCTTACCTTTGTTTGAGAGGTCTGCTTGATCAGACAGATCAGGGTTAAGCAACAACTTTCTTAGCATGCCAGATCTAATTCAGCCGGCTTTTTATTATTGGTGCACAGTACAGTATTATCATTGTTGCTTGCCAGAATCTTTCAATTCGGTAAGCATGTAGGTCAGTTCCGTGTGTGTGTTTGTTTGTCTGCTCTCTGCAGGTCACAGTTTTGCACCAATTGTTGTGAAAAAAATGTGGAGGGTAGATATCTATAAAGTAAGGAAGCAGTGCTTTTCATCGGAATCGGTCAAAGGCCCTGGGCTGGGTGGGGAGTTGAATCCTTAACATGGGCTCATTTTCAAAAATTCGTATCTGTCAATTCTTATTGGATCTCTATGAAGTTTTATAGACACACAGAGGTTGGCAGTGTCTAACGTCAGACACAATCAGATCCATCCGGCAAGCACTCTGCCTATTGCAATTTCATTTCTTTATCAAATTACTGTATTTATTTATTTATTCTTATTTATTTAATGAAGGTATTGTATATTCACTCCATGTATGAATGTGGGACAGAGTCAGAGTGGGAATAAAAGTGAAGATGTGTTACAGATGCTTACTGTTTTAATATGCAAAGATTACTTATTCCATCTTTTTCTGTTAACAGCTGGTGCGGACAACAAGTGACCTCTTTCGATTATTACCCTTCTCCGTGTTCATTATTATTCCCTTCATGGAGCTTCTGCTGCCAGTTGCACTCAAGCTCTTCCCAGGCATGCTGCCATCAACCTTCGAAACTGCCAACGAAAAGGTGAGAGAAGAAAGCACTGAATAGATTGCTTTAATTCTGACATAAAACAGAGGTCAGCGACTGCAGGGGTTGCCCTCAGCGGAATAAAATAATTTGGATTAGCCAGAATTCAGTGCCAAAGGGGAGCCATGCCCGCCTAAGGACATCATCCTTGAAGAATGGACAGTAGACTAAAATTTGATGGAAAAGTATTTAATTAAAAAATAATACTGTAATAATAATAATACAGTAAAAAAATAATAATAATAATAAAAAAAAGAGTGGCACCTTTCTCTGACTTTGTAGCAAAATAATAGAGATTATGATAATATTTGGTATCTAAAACATACTGTATTTGTTTTTTCCCTCTTCAGTATTATTATCAGCATCCTAACTCATCCCATTATTACAACTGGTTAGGTAATACTCAAAACAAATCAGGGAATCTTAAAACTGGATAATAATAATAATATTATTAATAATAATAATAATATTGATAATAATGTAATGATAATAAAGAAACTTTTAGAAAGAAAGATGATGATGATAACTACAGTGAATATTTGGATTTTTTCATTTCATGCTTTCCCTCCCCTGTTGTAGTAATAGTATATTGAGGGATGATGATGATTATAAACATTCCTGTCCAGAAACTAAAGAATCAATTCCATTGTATTATAATACTGTAATATGGTAGTAAGTTTTGACAGTGATGCTGATGATGGTAACTGTAATAATGTGGCACAAACAAGGAGCCTACATGCAGTGGCATTGTATACCCTGGGTGGAGTGAAGTAGCTGTGGCATCTACCCAGAAGCTAAATTGTTTCACATTTCCCTGCATACTGGCCTGACCCTGTGAGGTGCTGTCTACCATAAGGGAGTGTTGGTTCCATAAACAGTATGCACTGTACTCTAGCCTACTTGTAGAACGACAACATAGTAGCTTATCTGTAGTCGACAGATCTACCCAGCCAGACCGACTTGAGTTAAGCAACAGTAACAACAACTGTGATGATGAGGATGATAATAATGAATTCAGACTGATGATAATCCCTCTGTTATTCAAGCCAGTATTGTCCCAGTAGTAGCATAGTGGCCTGGAGCTATGCTACTCAATCTATATACAGTATACCAGTCCATCAGTAGCCAGGCTTCTTAATCACATGGTTGCTGGTAGTTATTTAAGGTTAGAGGGACTAGTTGCTCACTCCCATTGCAACATCATGGGAGTCAGAAACTCTAACCACCCCATGGAAATAGACCTTATGGGCCACATCCAGTTGGAGCACCAGAACCCATTGGATCACCAGGTGCCTAAAAATTGTGTGAGGGCAACAGGGCAATGCACTACACCAGTACCTAGCACAAAGCTCACCCTTGATATCCCTTCATGCATCAGTAGGAAATCAAGGGTGAGCCTTCATGCTATTTGCTTGTGTAATGATGATGATAATGACTTAATGATGGTGAATGGTCTGATGATGAGTTGAGAGTGATGATGTGTATGATAATGTTGATGACAAACTAAACCTGCATATCTTCCCACCACCAGGAAGCCAAGATGAAGAAGAAATTGAAGGTGAAGCTGGAGATGGCTAAGTTTCTGCAACAAACTCTGGACAACATGGCTGTCGAAGCAAAGGGGCGACATTCAGACAGTGCCAAAGCCTTTGTTATGTTCTATGATAAGGTATGGGGCTTGGAGAAGGAGAGATTAAGTCAGATTTAGATAGTAAGCCCTTCATCATAAACCTCTTACATCCAGATGACCTCCTTTATAGTTCCATTTACTCTTGCTACTAGCATATGATTTAACTCAGCCTAGGTAAGGCCTCTTGAACTGGAGGGGGTTTCTTGAAGCTTGTGGCCCCTGGCTGGATGAATTGTGAAATTTTGACCAGGTGCTGAATGTGTGTGTGGGTAATTTTAGCATAAGTGAAATGTTGACTGTGATTGGTGATCTGAATTCAATGTAGTTAATGAGAAATTTTGAGGGGTGTTAAGTGACTTTGAAGTATCAAGAGTGAATGAAAAGGGGATTACTTTAATGGACATATGCATTGCAAAGGGCTGTATTATAAAAAAAAAAATTCTGCCTAAACCGATATGCAAGTATACATCTGTACAGTGGGTGGTAGTTGGAGGCGTCCATCATCTTCTCACTTGATGTAGTGCTGACTACTTCCTTCATATGTATCATTCTTTTTCTCTCAGTCTTCCTCTCTTCTTGCTTCTCCCATCCTTCCTGTCACTACAGTATCTGGTGTAATAGAGCCAAAGGCATGTCTGAGTACTGGCAATATCCAGATAATGAACAATATTCACCCAACTATTCCCAGACCCTTCCTATACCCAACCTTCATGCAATATCCAGATAATGAACAATATTCACCCTGCTATTCCCAGACCCTTCCTATACCCAACCTTCATCCTCTACCTAACCTATTTGTACATTACTTCTGCTTCTGGCCATTCAGACATACATAGACATCAAACACACACAGGAATATCCAAAATAATTTTAAACACCAAGAAAACTGTGCAAAAAAAAAACATTGAAAACCAGAAAACACCCAACTCGACCTATACACTACTGTATGTACAGTACCCCTCCTAATTTTGGCACTGTGTTCAGGTCAGTCTTCCATATTTAGACACCAAAACACACATAGGAATATCCAAAGTAATGCTAAACACCAAGAAAACCATGGGGGGGGGGAAACTATATGTACAGTACCCCTCCAAATTTTGGCAGTGTGTTCCAGTCATTCTGCCATATTGAGACATCAGAACACACATAGGAATATCCATATTAATGCTAAACACCAAGAAAACAATGCTTAAATGACAAAAATCCACAAAAAAACAGAAGATGGCTGGAAAATCAGTTATTTCTCTGTGACACAAGCGATAGCTGCTCCCTTGGCATACATAATGAAAAATCCCACTACCAAATATGCCACTGGAAATTGGTTGTATTGGCATAAATGGTATACCATCATCTTTCATCTTTGCTGGAGTATATTCTGTAAGATAAGCTAATTAAAACACAGAAAACTGATGAGAATAAATGTTGTTCAGGAGTAAAACTTACCTTCATATACCTTCCCACCATCCTAGTTTAAAATTTTGCCCGCATCTCGCAGGAGTTAAGCATATGTCTAGATGCAGAATTTCATGAGCTTTCTCTTGGATTTCGCAGAATTTTGATACGACAAATAGTATTCAAATACATCGTCAAAAACTTCAAAACCTCACACATCAGTGCTTTCAGTGCGAAGGAAGAAAGGGAGTGAGGGAGAAACCCGGAGGCAAGGCTAACAAGTAGGGGAGCATGGGAGAGTATGGAGGAGGGAGGGAGAAGCAAGGCTGTGAGCAAGGATTTTCACCCTTCTGTCACAAGGCGGATGGGCACTTTGACCTGACTTGTGGATTGTGGTCTGTCTTACACACGCATTGGCTGTTGGGAAACACAACTCCCAGTGACCAGGAGACTTTGGATGTTCGGTGTAGAGGCGGACGGGTGCTTTCACCCGACTTGTGGCTTGCAGTCTTTGTTACATGCACAATGGCAGTTGGGAAAGAGTATTCCCGGTGGCCGCGTGACTTTCGTCATTCAGTGGGGATGCATGCAGGCATTTTGGCACCACTTGTGGGTTAAGGTCAGTATTACAGTATGTACTTGGGTGCTGGAGGTTCATAGGGAGTGAACAGGCCAGCATGCACCTTTGACCATTCAGTACATGGGTGGAAGAACATTTTATCTCAGGTTGTGGGTTACGGCCAATTTCCCGCGCAAGGCTAGAGCCCAGCAGCCATGATACCAATTGTTTGAACATGTTGGCTGGCTGGCCAAAGTTCTTGGGGACTTTTATGTCTGGATAATTACAAGTAAATTCAGATAATAGTTTAATAGAGACAACGTCCAGTATCCAGATAATGAACAGGTCCGGATACTGCACATCCGGATAAATGAGGGATTACTGTACTGTATTTATTACTCCTCTTTCCACTTCAGGTGGCTCTGCTCTGAGTGACAAGCAGAATGGTTTCCTGTAACTAAGGAAACCATTTCCAGTGCTGGGTGGTAATCTTATAACCATATACAGTAGTAGGGTGATGTGGAGCCTACTATGGTGCCCCTGTTAACTGGGTAGAGAGATGCAAATGTGGCATCCACTCAGGAACCAAATTCCTCACTAATTCCCGCTCCTCGTTGTGGCACGGCAATGTCAGGCGCGTGGGAACATCAGTTCACTGCATGGGACGGTCCTGCAGGGGCAGTTGCATGTCTGGTGTTGATGGCTCTGCTTCATCAGACGAGTAGCACAACAGCTAATGTTCAGTATACATGGACAGTGAGAGATTGCAAAACAGAGTGGTAGAACATATGGTAGTGAGACTAACAAACTGTGTGGGGTGATAGAAGAGAGATTTTGCAGTAGATGTGTTTATAGAGTTAAGAATGGTAACAGTGATTTGGGCTTTAGTTTCTAAAAAGCACTCCAAGTACGTCATGTACTGTATTTCCATTCGTGCTGCAGCAATACTGTTCCAGATTGTTAAGCTTCATATGAGATTAGAGTTGATAGTGGTAATAGTGATTTGGTCTTAAGTTTATAAAAAACACTCTCAGGTACATCATTTACTGTATTTTCATTCTTTTTGCAGCAGTACCATACCAAATGATTTGATTTAGCCAAGATCACTGTTAGAGTAAAGAGGGTAGCAAAGGCTGCATGTAACCTTTCCAGTTTAGGTGTCTCCTAAGTTGAGTAAAGTAACTGGAGATAGCAAGGACAAACTAAATATTGTCATCAGAGTGAGGAGGGGTAAGGATAGATGGCAAAATATACAGAAGCACCAGGTAAAAGAAAAAATAGTGAGTGTGAAGTAGTTGCAGGAGAGTGAGTGGATGTGTGTTTAGTAAAATAACAACAGAGAAGTAAGGGAAGTATGGTGGAGATGAAGATGACGAAGTGGAGGACATTTGGAGAATATAGAAAGAATTAATATCAGTATTATACCATCCACTCACTCGATGTAGTGCTGCATTCGGGTGTCTGCCCTTTCCTCTCCTCCATCCATCTTTCCCTCCATCCTCTTCTGTCTTTCTTTCCTTCATTCTTTCCTCATCCTTCTGCCTATGGGTGACTTTACACTCCCTTTTCCATCTTTGTTTCCTTCATACTTTCCTCTTCCTTCTGACTGTGGGTGACTCTACACTGAGTGACAAGCCAGATGGTTTCCTGTACATGAGGAAACCATTTACTACTCTGGGTGTTAACCATATAACCAGATTTTGGAACCTGGTGGTTTAGTGGATAATTATGGTGCTCCAATCAGATTGAGCCAGTGAAGGCTCATATCCAAGGGGTGGTTGGGGTTTATTGCTCATGTAATGCCATTCAGGGATGAGAGAGGCTGGTCGCTCTTATCTTAAATGTCAGGACCAACCTGCCTAGTCTCGGGGTGCTACGCTCCTCATGGGGCAACATAGGATTGGATGATGATGATGGATGCAAGGAATTGTTTGTAGTATGTGGAGAAGAGTTGGGGAAGCCAAAGGGAGAATTGATGGAGTTAGGGAATGTGGTTATCAGTGGAGATGAAGAAGCAGGCATGTAAGGAATGGTAAAAAACAGAAAGGTTGTGGAGTTAGAGGGAAGAGTAAATCTTAGTAACCTTTTATAACACATGGAAAGTTTTGATTGTGTCATATTTTCCCCTCACCCTAGGGATAATGTGCAAAATCAGAAAAAAGAAAGTAGCTGCCAGTCCCATTTTTTATGTTTAGGAACCTGAAGCTAGGCTACCATTGTCCAAAACATTTGAGAGTCAGTAAGTAGGTAGGTGGCGGGTGGTTTGAGACCATCATCCATGGGTGGTTTTGTCATTAGTATCAAATGAGGCAACAGACTTGGTAAGTAGCCATGCAGTTTTCACTCATAAGGAGGAAACCCTGCCACAATAACATATGATGCAGAGTCCAAGCTGAGATTGTTAAACTATTGCAAGTCTTCCTGCACAGTGGAGATGTATTCCTTGCCAACAGCTTGTAGGAATTATCAGGAAGTAATTAACTAATTTGGCACTGGGTTAAGCTCCTTTTTCATACAAAATCCCATCTATATGGAATTACATGAACAGACAGACAGAACAAAGAGAAAGTTTGGGAATGTGTTCATAAGGATGTGCTTGGAGAAGCAGTCTGTTATGGTTTGACTATGTGTCGAGAATAGAGAGAGAGAAATTGACCTGGAGAGTATATCAGTAGGATGGAGGAGGAGACTGAGGGTGAGATGGAATGATGGGGTGGAGTTTATAGGTGAATGAGGGTACAGTAAGTTGAAGG
>JAGKTI010019253.1:0-17124 GCA_018397915.1 Birgus latro | reverse complement strand
CACACACACACACACACACACACACACACACACACACACACACACACACACGACCAATGAGGTCAACTAATAATAAGAAAAAGAGAACGGATGAGCAGGGATGGAGGAGACGGGAAGAAAGATAAGATGCCTAAAGAAAAGGGCAGTGGTAGGTGGGGGGGAAAATCACCCAATACCGTTCAATTTAAGACGCATCTAAGCTCTTTTGTTCCCTCGCTTCCATCCATTAGCGTGGTGGATTTGAAGGCAGGAGGCGGAGAGAGGGTGGTTACCTCGCCAGACGCCACAACATTCACTTCTTAACAACGTTCCTCTACTCCAGGCCACACCACCAGGCCAGCGGGTTTACGAGCTGGAGTGGTAAGATGCTGCGCCTTCTTGGTGTTCTGCTTTGAATTGCTCAGGTGATAAAAAGAAAGAAAGAAAAGGGCAACATGAGGTTTTTGGTACATTGCACTTGTTTTTTTTGGAGTGTGGAAGCTGTCATTTGAACGCCTACCGGAGAAAAGGGCTGACCTTCGCATCCTTTTGAGCTAGCTTAGGGAGCGTTTGTCCTTCAGAGTATCCCGAGTAGCAACTAATCAACGCAAACCTGATAAGCGTCCAAAAATGAGATCCAGCAAAACTAGGGAAAGATGCGGTAAAATCTCTTAGCTCCCATATTTGTCCTGACAATCCCTAGAGGAAATGCCGCTTAGATTTTGTGGCTCTTAGAAACCAGTCATCCCTTCGTTGCAGTTATCAAGTTGGCACGATCGAGTGAGTTTCAAGGGTTCAGTAACAATATATGCTGGAAATGATTTCAAGACCGATTATAGGTCTTGCATGGGATAACTCTGTTTTGACGTTTCAGTCACAAGGTTAAGGTTTCATACACTAAATATGTAGGTTTCTTAAGGCAGTGGGAGGTTTAAATAAGTTTCAGATACTTTGCATTAATGTCGAAGACCAGAAAAAGGTAATTCTACATAACAATTGAAAGAGAAAAAGAACCCGGTAAAGAAGGAAAGAATAATGTAGAATGCTCGGCCACAAAAGAAACTGCTGAAATAGGTACGAGAAGGCTGAAACAAAGAGAAAAGATTGTAAAGCTTGAAAACAATGAAGCGAGGAATACCGATTTAAAGGAAGTAAATAATGACGAAAATGCTATCACAGAAGCAGATGTAGTACGTTACAAGAAATTGGTTAAAAATGTAGCACAATGTATGATACTATGACACATTGATGGGAGGGAAGAGATTGCCTCTGGTGGCCTTCCTTTCGTTGTTGTTTTCAGCGTTTCAGTGATAGTCGGAGTAGCTTGCTGTCGTAGAGAATTTTAATTTGTTACTTGCATTGAACCACATGCATTGGTACATGTTATACTAGCTGCAAAAATAAGAAAATTAATCATTGCATTCAATAACCAACCTACGTGAGGGGAACAGAAATATTCTCAAAAACTGTTGGTTTCCCAGTGATGCACTTTTACATATCAAGAACAATTCTCTATTTTGCTTTCTATTAAAATCAGCAATAAACACGACCCCAACTCTAATTTCATCTCTGTGAAACGCCACCTCTACTCCTTTAACTCATCTTTCTTCAAACAGAGATGGCGCTGTGTGTGGCTAGTGACAACAATCCCTTTTCTGTACAATCCATGTGCTCATTTTCTGGCTCAAGATGGCTGTGTTACGTATGTTTGTGTGTGTGTGTGTGTGTGTGTGTGTGTGTGTGTGTGTAATCTTATTTATTCTCTTGTTTTTTACTAGAATCTTAAGAATCCTCCATATCATGGTTGCAACTGCCTCTTCAGTCACTATATATATTGATGCACGTTGTGTTATTTAATTCTGCTGAACATCCAAAGCACATCAACTATAATTCTTCTGACGTGGGGCAGAGCCTTTCCATTTCTTCTTTCTCAAAAATCTCTATTCTCGGAGATCCTAATGTTTATCAAAAATGCTGACTATCCTATCCTTATACTGATCCACCTGGTAACACAATAATACCTTTTTTTCCTTGATAATCAACAGCTGCTTGTGCCGGACAGTACCATGGCAGTGTTCGAGACAACATAACAATTCTTTTATTACAACAAAACCCTCCGTTTACTTAGCTAACCTTTCTTCTCGATTGACCTACGCAAATCACAGTCGTCCCCCAAGTCAACTATCTTACTGCTTCTAGATCTATCGACATTCGAAAAAGCGATGTCTATGGCAGTATTGTGTTGTGGATTTGGAGGTACTATTGTTCTTACTTTCCCTGGGATGATGATAGTTTCTGTCGCCGAGATCCCCCTGACTCTGTCCAGCAAAATAGGCCATCCTCTTCTTTATGAAAAAAAAAAAAAAAAAATCCTGTCATTTGACTGATGCCAAAATGCTTTGATTCATTCATGCTTGTTCTAAGGCTGTGCAGAACCGCGAGATGGCGTTCAAAAGGCCCCACTGGTCCCCAAAATGACTTCATTTTTTAAGTGCAGTGAGCTTTGCGATATAAAATAGTCCCGCTCTTTGTGGCGTCATACTATTAACAGCTCTGAGAATTCCTCTCTTTCTTCTTTTTTTCGACCCTAACCATCAATCAAATGCCTCTTTTGCCGTTTCTATCTGTGATGAAGCTAAACTCTTTCATAATTTTGCTTTTAACTCCAATCTGCACTATTCCAATACGGTTCCTTCTTTCTCGGACCTCCTCCAGTTTAAAAATCAAAATCTCTTCAGACGATTTACTTATTGCCTTCGGTGGGTTCTATGAAAACGAGGCATATAGTCCGGGTGAGGTTTGTTCAGGCCCGTAGCCAGGGGAGGGAGGGGGGTCGAGAGGGTCGGACTACCTCCCCACCTGCCTAAAGATTCACTTTCTCACTATTTTTTATTATCAGTGCGAAAAGAGTCACTCTCCGCTGTTCAGAAGCTTTGCGCTGCTTCTCAACGTCGCTTGTGTATACAGCCAGAGCCCCAAAGCAAGCATGCAGTAGACCTTTGACCAGCCGGCTTATATGCAAGTCAAGAGTCAGCATAAAAGACCCCTCTCCTCCTTCGAGAAGTCTGGCTACAGGCCTGCTTCTGTTATTCTCGAGTACTGAGCGTCCATGCTGACTGCCTGCTTTGCCAGTTAAAACCTTTTATCTTGCTGGAATTTTGCTCTCATTGAACTGTTCCCTAGAAGGGTGAATGTTCTAAACTCTAATTATTGCCCAGTTACCTTAATCCCTTGTATATCGTCTATCTGTCTATTGCCAGACGCCTTAATCTTGTAAGGGGTGGCCACAAACAAATCGCATCCGTGTCGCTCTGTGCCCCGCCATTTCACTGCCCCGCTCCCATCTCACACACCCCTCTCTCATTTACCTCTCCACTCCCTCCCTTCCTTCCATCCTTGGGTTTCCCCCTCCCTCCCCCCCCCTCCACCTCACTCACATACACTCTCCTCGTCGGTCTCTCACTCTCCATCTTCTCCACATGGCCAAACCATCCCAGTGTGTTTTTCCTAACGATTCCTATCACATCCACACCACAACGCTCCTTCACTTCCTCATTTGTCAGTCTGCCTCTCCATGTGACTCCACATGCTCCTTCAAATAACTCATTTCCACTGCTCTCACTCTTGACTTCTCTCCCTCCAACAAGGTCCAAGCTTCACTTCCATATGTTAGAGTTGGTATTACAATACTGACATGTAATAGCTTTTCACTTCCATGCTTACTTCCCCGTTTCTTATCACTGCTTCAAGGAACCAGCAACCTTTCTTCCCTGCTGCACCCTTTCAAGTACTTCACCCTCTGAACTTCCATCCTTACTCATCACACTACCCAAGTACTTAAATGCACTCACATTCTCCATATCCTTCCCATCCAATCTCACTGTACATTCACTGACTTCACTTCTCTCGAAGACCATCACTTTACTCTTCCCTTCATTCACCTTTAGATTCCGTTTCTTACACACTCTCCCAAACTCACCTACCAAGCCTTGCAGCTCCCCTTCGTCTTCACTTAACTACACAGTATCATCTGCAAGTAACAGTACAGTGAGTTCCCAAACACCGCCCTCTCTCATTAGGGCTGCTCCAACATCCACTGCCCCACATTGTATCTCTTTTATAACCCCATCCATATACAGATTGAACAGCCATGGAGACATGACACATCCCTGTTTCAATCCAACCTTCTAATAGAAAAAATTCATTCACTTCACTATCTACATGCACTGCAGCCTTAGCACCCTCAAACATACTTTTCACGGCCTTCAGCAACTTCCTGTCTACTCCATATATTCTTAATACTTTACACAATCCTTGTCTATCCACCCTGCCATATGCTTTCTCCAAATCCATGAAGGCTGCATACAACTTCTTTTTCTTCTCTAGATACTTTTCCACTATAGATCTAAGAATGAATATCTGATCTACACAACCTCTTGCCTTCCTAAAACCTCCCTGTTCTTCTCCAACTAATTCCTCTGTTATTTCCCTAACTCTGTCAATAAAAGTATCCTACCATATACTTTTCTTATTACATTAAGAAGGCAAATGCCCCTTTGATTACCGCACACTTCTTTTCCCCTTTTCCTTTGTACAGGGGAAAAATTATACCAGCCTTCCAATTTTCCGGGACTCTACCTCCCTCCCAGGCCAATCTGCACATCTTCCGCATCCATTCTATTACTATCTCTCCCCCATGCTTCAGCATTTCACTATTCACTCCATCAGTTCCTGAAGCTTTCTCCATTTTAACTTTCTTCATTGCTTCCACAACTTCCATCCTGCTGATTTCTTCCTCTCTTCCCACATCCCTCCTTCTCCCACCCATTCCCCTGCCACTATACTTGCTTTGCTTTCATTCTCTATGTTCAGTAATTCATTAAAGTGTTCTCTCCATCTGCTCGCTTTTTCTCCCGTCTCCACTAGTAATCTACCATTTTTATCTTTAACTCCCCAACTAACTTCTTTGGCACCCTGTCTAACTCTCTTTACCTCTTTCCAGAACATTTTCTTACATTCCCTCCACTTTACACTCAAATTCCTTCCACATTCCTCATCCACTCTCTTCTTACTCTCACTAATCTTTTCACCTCTCTCTTCCTCTCTACAAATAACTCTCTCTTCCGTCTCTCAACTTCTTCGATGGCCCTGTTTCTCAGCCACTCACTATATTGTTTCTTCTTTTGTGCCACAGCCTCTCTTTTCTCTTCAGTCCACCTTGCTGTTCCCTGTACCCTTTTCGTCTTCTCTTCTCTTCACCCCACACACAAATTTCGGAACACTTTTCTCCATAACCATCTTTCAGATTGTCAGTATGGTTCTGCCAGAGGTTCTTCAGTTGTAATCTTCTTATCTTCTGCTCAGATTATAGATATTCATCTGTCTGTATTTCACTGAGAACATTTACTGTTGCACTAGACTTCTCAAGGTATTCGATAACGTCTGGCACAAATCTTTGGTTTCTAAACTGCATTTTGTTTGTATTTACTTCTCTATTTTCGCCTTCATTTAAAGTTTCTTCTCTGGTTGTTATATAGCTGCTGTTGTAGATGATTACCTTATTCTTAGCTATCAATAGTGCTGTCCCGCTGGGATCTTTTCGTCCACGAAGTTTCTTTCTGCTGGTCATCAATAACCTAAAATTCACATTTATCCAAACATGATGATACATTGGTGAGTACACATTTCACCTTTTCCACCTGCTTCTCTCAGCATCCAACATAGCAGACATTATAAGTCATAGTATCAGTGTATGGCATGTCTGTCCTCTGACGTATTATTTCTGGCTTGGGCAACAAAAAACTCAGTTGTTCTTACCTCAGAATCTATCTGTACCCAGACGCCTGAATCCCGCAAGGGGTGGCCACAAACAAATCTCGTCCATGTCTCCCTGTCCCCTGCCATTACGTAGCCCTTCACCCAGCTTACCCCCCCCCCCACCTCTCATATACCACTCTACTCCATTCCTCCATTTCATCCTCGATTTTCCCCTCCCTTTCCGCCCTCCACCTCACTCACACATACTCTCCTAGGTAGTCTTTCCACATGGCCAAGCTATTTCAGTGTATTTCTCCTGAAGCTTTCTATCCCATCTACTTATCTACACCACAAAGCTCCTTCACTTCCTCATTTGTCAGTCTGTCTTTCCATGTAACCCCACATGCTTTACTCAGATAACTCATTTCCACTGCCGTCACCCTTGACTTGTGTCCTTTCAATAACGTCCAAGCTTCGCAGCTTAATATCTATTAAGCTCGCAACGATGTTTCATTCCCACCTTCACCAATACACAGCTTAGTCTTTCATTATCTTCCAGTACTCTCCGTCTCCATTTCTCGCGATGTATCTTGGAAAGATAATTTTTTTTTTTTTTGGGGGGGGGAATACGCTTCCCTGAGATTGAGTGTTCGCAACTAATTTTGCGCTTTCTTTAATCCTGCGCAGTTGCTGACTCTTTGTAGCATCGCTCTAACAACCCTCCAGTATTGTCTTCATGGCTAAAACTTTGCTCCTGTGCCTGAGTCCCGCGGTGCTTTACTTAGCTAAGACACTCTTTAAATTAGCTACCTAAACACATCCACCTGCAAACCTAAACAGAGGTGTTAAACACCGGGTTTTAATTACTTTTCCTTACCTTTGACTTATAGTCTAATACGAACTTTATCAATATACGTTTAGGATATCGTAAGAACCATAAAAAAAGTAAATATACATGCATAGCAGATTTTATTATCCACGATGTACAGCATTATACACTGTGTCTCATCACTTAGTACAGCTTCTGTCTTCTACGTTTGAAAAACAGGCAATGGCTCAAACAATACGTAAGTATAATGGATATCCGTGAAAGACCTCATACATGCCAGTTTTCAACTCAATTCACTTTTCTTTCTTTTCGTGTCGGCCTTGACTTCCTTTTTTCAGTGTACTCTTGGTTTGCTTACCTCAGGTCCTTCTCTGTTATTATTTCATTAGTTTTACCTAGAGTACCTGTTTGAAACACTCTTGAATATATATTCTTTCTCGGTGACCCAATCTTGAAAAGTTTACATATAACATTTACATGCCTTTGAGCATCACGTTCACCTACTCCTGAGCACTCACTTTCATATCAGATCCTTCATTTTAGACCTGAATGTTTTGACTTCGATCCATCCTTGTGTTCTCCCTCTCAGCTTCAGGCTATCCTTCATATTTTCCTTTATTCCTGCTTTAATAAGCTAAGTTAACATTTTCCCAATCAGAGTCACATTGGCCTTTGCAGTGAACACACACACACACACACACACACACACACACACACACACACACTACTCGCGAATGCTCTTCCATACACTCATGCGTCCTACTCGTGAACATCCTTACACCTGCTCATACACGCACCCGTAAACATTCAGCCATACTGTATATAATGCTATTCATTCACCTTCGCGAATACTGCCTCTCTCTTACTCATTATCCTCACCATTTTCTCACTCCCATCGAGCCACTGCATGCTGAATGCCTACTAAATTCTTTGCTTTTAATTTTCTTCCTTTATCTCTTAAAAACTCCCTATCTCCCTCCGAAAATGTTTTCCTTTCATCCCACCTTTAGTTTCACGTGATATCATTCCTTATTGTACCATAATTTTCCATATTCCTTTCCACTAGATTTCCAGCCTCACTGTTCCAACGCTTCCCATTTATTTTTATCCCTTAATCTGGCCGACGGTGGTGTCTTCGTATCTTTGGTAAACTGAATTAACGTGGATGCAGGTGCGTCTGTCCCTGGCCAGCCAGAAATGCTCTGGACACACACACACGTATCCACTTGGGGAGCTGGGTGAGGGCAGACAGGAATGGCTGCACAGGTGGTCGTCGCCGCAAACTTCAGCATCATCCTAGTGCGAAGATGTAGAGAAAAATCTGGTTAATCACCTAATCTGAGACAAGACAGTCGTGGGTTTACTAGGTGCTACCTTGAGGGTTCGTTTATTGGGGGAAGGGAGCATGCTCAAGTTAGAGCAAGCAATTCAGATGGTTTTCTGTTTCAAACAAGTGTAGATGAAATCTCCTCGATGCCAGGCCCACCATATACAATCCTATGGGAATTTCTTCTGTGGTGCAATCGACTCCAGCAAAACGTCAGAAGGGATAACAGCCTCAGAAAGGTAAACAGCATGGCAGCTCACAAGTACCAGTTTTGTGGTGGATCAAAGCATCCCCAACAGTAGTGTCCTGCTAAAGTGAGGTGTTCATGGCGTAAGAAACTGGAACATTTTGCAAGACGTGTTGCAGCCCTACTTCAACTTCCTATCCTAGAACACAAAAACCACGATATCTTCAGTTAGTAAAATAGATCGACCGGACTTTGGTGTTTTTAGGCTGAAAGTAGGAGAAAGTGAAGTTTTATTTCTACTGGGCTGTGGAGCAGAAGTTGCTGGCCTCCTTGTTTCGGTCTACATAGAAGTGACTGGTGACAAGCATTTCCAAAAGGCTGACATTTCGCAAGGCTCAACATTACCGGCCTTTGGAGGAAGTGGTGTTAAGTTGAGAGGTACAGTGAAATAAGAGCTGAGGAACTCAACGAGAGAATATAGGGTGGTGTTTAATGTTGCAACAAATGAAGATTACTCAATTTTTTTCACTTCATTCCTTACTGGATCTGGGATTGGTACAATTCGGGCCAGATGTAGAGGTAGGGCATCCCCACGCTGTCAGAGTCATCATTTCACCCTACTACGAAGTAAGGAGGATGTTCTTCGGAAGTACGAGTACAAAGGTGCATTCAGCGAGGAAAAGGTCTGAGATTTACGTGTCGCCCACAAAATCCAAACAAATACCGAAGTGCAATCATTCTTCCACGCTTAGAGAAGAGTTCCAGAGCCAATACATACAGCTGTCAAGAAGTAACCAGTTAGTGGCGAAAAAATTCTGGACCCAGCGACAAAGACGACTGATTGGTGTAGTTCAATTGTTGTGGTGTCTAAGAAAGATGGGTAAATGATACTCTATTTAGGCTGCAGGGCTTTGAATGAGGTTGTATGTTGGGAATACCTAACAATATCCACTTTTAATGAGGTCAATTCACCCCTGTCTGGATCAAAAGTATTCTCATTAATATCTACGAAATACGGATTTTGAAATATCAAACTGGAGAGGGAATCTGCTAGGAACTGCACTTTTAACACATCATTTGTAAGATAGTGCTGAAGGAGACTACAACTGCAGAAGCATCTCACGGAAACTTTTGAAGGTCTGGAAGGAGTCCATGGTCTGTGCTGATGACATCCTTTGTTGCTGGTCAGGATGAGGCCAGTCGCTACTGGAATTTCCACTCAGTAATGAAACGATGTCTCAAGAAGATAAAGCTACATGGAGACAAACTACAGTACAAGGTTGATGAAATGAAATACATGGAACATCGACATACACCATGTGGTATGAGGCCAGATCCCCCTAAAGTTGCTGCAATTTTCAAAATGTCACCGCCTCAAGACGTTGGTCAGCTACCTGGATTTGTGTACAGTAAATTTTCTCACAAGGTACCTACACAATCTTGCTAGTTTCAGAACCAGTGCACCAAGCAGGCCCTTAGCCAGACTTTTCGAAGGAGGAAGGGTCTTTTCTGTTGAATCTGGACTTGCATAGCAGCCGGCTGGTGAAAGGTCTGCTGCATGCTTGTTATGGGGGTCTGGGTGTATGCATATGGGATGTTGAGATGCAGCACAAAACTGCTGAACAACGGAGAGTGCCTCTTTTCGCACTGATATTAAAAAAACATACCATGAAAGAGCGAATTTTTAGGCAGGTGGGGGTCGTCCAACCCTTTCGACCCCTCCCCCCCCTCGCCTAAGGGCCTGCTAAGAAAAAAAAAAGTGGAATCCACATTGGAGAACTCCGAAACAAAAATAGCTTGAGGCAGTAAAATTGGTTAGCCGAGCACCCCCAGCGCCTTTTATAAAGAGAGAGAGAGAGAGAGAGCTGTGAGAGTTGTGTTCCAGTCCACCCGGCCACAGGACCTACAAGCTCCATGTTGCCTCTGAATGGCGCGGGCATTAAGGGTGATCAAACTGGATTTCCAGCATGTTTTTTACTTTTAAATGAGATTAATTGGATTTTCCCATTAAATATGCCTCGCTGTGTTGCATGAGGATGTTCTACCCATCCTAGACAAGGGAAGATGATGCACATAAAGATAATTCCTGAAATCCTCAGAGAAGAAAGGGATGAGAATTAAAGAACGGTGGGAATATTGAAGAGGAAATGATGTCATTTTTGTTCAGTAAGTTTAAATACGTATCTTATGAAAGATATTACTAGTATTACTAACATTTGATCCCTAAAACACCTCTTTATTTTCGAAGTTAATGTAGTAATCTTTAGGGTATCCCCGGAAATCTTAACTGATGGTCATATGCTTAAACAAAAAGCGTCATGCCACAACTGCACTCCACAACTGTGGCACAGGACTTGACTGGAAAGTATAATGATACAGTAACATCGGCATTATTAAGCTATAATTCACAATATCTGTGTTTTCGAAACTGTCAAAAACTTTCTTGCAGTTCGTATGTCTTCCCAGTAATTGTATTCAGAAATCACACAAATGTGGTACTCCGCAAACGAGTTGTTAGTAGAAAAAAATTTAAGATTTAAAAAAAAAATGATGGACTGAATATCACACAACTTTAGGGAGATTAATATATTATGAGTTCCACAATAACTCATCATAGAAAAAAATCCTTACTTCATGGAAAAAGAAAAGGATAAAAATTCTGAGGGTAAGCCTAAAAATGAATAGATCGATGGACCCATGCAGTCATCCTCTTATGTTTTCATGTTAGGTGCAAGGTACTGCAGTAAATAGTGTTGGTTATGCTTACCCTGTGATATGAGGATATCACAGTGGGGGTTAAATTTAGAAACAGGTGTACTGGGCAATATTTATCGATAATGACTTCCAACCTAACCATTCTTTATCCTCGCATTAATTATCAAACACTGTCATAAACGAAGTAGGCAACCATAAAAGGATTTATATATAAAGGCAAAAATGTCCAAACCCATCAAATTATTAGGATGTGAAAATGAACACAAAAATGACTGAAATTAGTTCAGGGGCCAATAGAGCGGCTGAGCGAGTGTTGGGAGGCAGTACGGCGCCCAGTCGCCAGCTGTCGCCACTCTATAGCAGGCGCTGGCGCACCAGTATTTCGGTCCTACAACCCCAGGGAGAAGGTAGTGCTACGGTGTGACGCTAGCTAGTATGGACTAGGAACAGCTCCTCTGCTGGAGGGGAGACCAGCGACCTTTGCATAAAGAACTCTGTCAGAAAGGCTACTGGAAAACTACGAGTATATGCCCAAACTGCGAAGGAATTACTTGCGATCCTTTTGGAGAGATTGAGTGGTCGAGACACTTGTAAGGAATACTATTTTAAGAGAACGGATGATGGGTGCCCCTACTTACCACAGAAATATCTGGATACTCAATGTTGCTGTGATCCCTTCATTTTTCCTAACGTACGTGCCTGTTTCCTTTCTGCTCCTTTACGAGTGCTACGTGTCTATACCTTTGTTGCCCATGCCATGTGTCTATCGTTAGTCAGTACTTTAGAAACAGATGGCCATATAACTTTTCCATGTGCCCCAGCCAAGACTTCCCAATTCAATATCTATATTATCTCTATTCACTTCAAACGCATATTATGTCTGTTTACTTCTGGCTCACTTCACAACAGTTAATTGATTTAACTCATAAGGTACGAACATGAGCCAATATTTTCATCATGCACTTCTCAAACAGTATTCGATACTCTCACTCTACCACACAAAGGCATAAACAGTGATAGACTTACCTCTGCGCAGTTGTTCTCATCACTGTAATCACCACAGTCGTTGTCGCCGTCACACCTGTAAGCCCCGGGGATGCACTGGTCATTGGCACACCTGAACTGGCCGTCGGCGCACTGATTCTGGAGATGGTGATATAGTAGGTTGTGGTCAGGACTGGAAACTCTTGCCTTATGGATAAATGGTCACAGTACTAATACTAATGTTGAAATGAAAAATCTCAGATAATAACGCAAAGACTGAAAATGAACATAACATTTTGATAGGTAAATAATGTGATGCTTGCGCTGTTATCAATGCGTCACTATTCACAATTTCAGTTTTCATATTCTTCTGCACTTTATCTGTATCAAATCCCATATTATTGTAATTTGTTTAATTCGTCATGGGTAAGGTATTAAACAACAGGGACTTGTGTTCCACTCATTTGTACACAAAAATCTTAATACTTAGAATATATACAGTAGAGCTTGCCTTTCCTTCTGGCCCGTATTCTTGTCACTTAAGGAGGCTTCCTATCAATTTTTCCTCAGAGATTTATTTATAGATATTGCTGGTTCATATAATTTTGCATTTTATTTGTGTACAGTATGGCTTTAGACTGTGAGGTGTAATAAACAAAATAAATCGCTGAGGAAGAGGCGTTAGGGAGCTTTCTTAATCGACGAGAGTATGAGCCTTTGTCTTTGCTGAACACAAAATACTGTGAGAGATGTCCTTGAAACAATGTCACTTGTATCTCTCTCCCTAATCAGCAGTGACAGATTACTCATCATTTAAAACTTTCACCCTTTCCCTCTAGTTATCCACTGCATCTTTTTTTTCTTTCTTTCTTTTTTTTTTTTTACACCCACAGACACTTTTCTAATCAATCTACTACTTTCCGGCTTTCAACTCGTTTTGTATGAATTATCTCCAAGTTACTCATGAAACAGTTACGAGTACATAGATATAGAATGCTGCTGGTTAATCATTTCAGTCATTCTTGTGGTTGTGTTAACGAAAAAAAAAAATACTTCTTAGTTCCCCAGCTTCATTGTCATCAAACCTAATGGCGTCTGAGGTAAGATAAACATGAGCTGATCGAGGCTACAGTTATTCTACGGGTCGTGTATTAATTTCACAGACCCATAGTTTGGGAAGTATTTCGTGGGTGTGAAAGAGAGAGAGAGAGAGAGAGAGAGAGAGAGAGAGAGAGAGAGAGAGATGAACTAGGAATGTGGGTGATTAGTGCCTGGGTGAAAGAACGGAAAGACAGAAAATGAAGCTGGTAGAGACATAATAAGGAAGGTTATGTGTTGTGAGAGGTGGCTAATTATGAGAAGAGAATATAATTGCTCAAGGAAATTATACTGAGCCTACCACCCATAGGAGAGATAAGCAAAACGATGAGCGAGAAAGAAAAACTGGCATGCCAAGAACACGAAACAAAACACTGCTCATTTGACGACATTTATTATTAGGATCAGTAGAAGCTGAACAAGAGTTTTCTTGGTTGAACTTACCGGCATACATTCTCCACTACCACTGCCATCCTCGCAGCCGTCCTCGTCATCGCCATACATATTATCTGTAATAGTAATTGATCACAGTCGACTACAGATTTTCAAATTATTGTACAGTAATTGATTACATTCATAGCATTTGCTGTGTACTGAAAATAAATTCAACCGAAATTACACGCAGTCATGACTGCTTTTAGGAATATAGTGTCACTTTGTCAGCTACGAATTTTATATTAAATATAATTAAGTATATTACGCTATACTCATCCATCCACTTCAGAGTCATAAAAGTAATCTATTTGTGTGTGCAAGGTTAATCAGTCGATCTCGCTGTTCATTGTACAACGAAAGAAAAAAGTCGCGTTTCGTTTTGCCTAAAGAATTAATGTAACTCTTGAATCATTATGAAAGCCCTACCAGTAAAATGGTCGTGGTTGGTATGCATGATTTTTTTTTTCAAGTTTTTTATCATCTGTTGAAGAGATACGGTACAGTGAACCCGTCGGGCTCGAAACCTTTACATCGATACGCAAGGGTTACTGCTTCCAAGTTTCGCATGAGAGACAAAACGCGAATCGCTTTCCTTCAGGCGACGATCGCCTGGTCATTTTATATTACACCCCACCACAGAGCGTCTTGCAGGCGGGTAGGCGGTAGGAGAGAGTGAGAGACTGCGGTCTGAAAAATGTAATATATGGGTTGGATGTATTCGGTTACTTATCAGCTCTCATCCACAGGCACGACAAATAGAGCAAATAACTTATATCAGTGCTACCAACTGCCTGTATGGCACAACGCAGAGCGCACCAAAAGTTTAGCCGGCAGGCAAATCTTGTCACCAGAGTTCACGGGACCACTTTAGTCTTTCATTATATATAGCCTGCCCTCTCTAACGGCATTGTGTTATATATAATCATTTTCTTCGATTAATCATTCATTTTTTCCTTCATGAATGGTAAGCTTAAAGGGTATCATCATTATGTATACACAGTATGTAGTGTTCCAGTATGAGATTGACATGACGTTCACTAAACATTGAATTACTTTATCAGTATAAATAATACATATCTGAAGAATATCAGGGTTTTCGAAGACTTTTTTATTGTTTAAACAGTTAGTGGTCTATGTTCCTCTGACAAAGACGTTACATAAACCCTGACCTTTACATAAATGCTAAGCAGGTGTAGTTCACAACCAATGGAGTAAAGTGACTATATGTGTATTGTAGCGCCGGCTTGCAGACGTGACAGGGGTAAGCATGCTTTGCCACGCACGTTCAAATCGTGCTTTGTTGTTCCTGAAGGACAGATATTCAGCAGAGCTGAGGAAATCTACTTTCTTTTACGGGAGTGATGATCAAACCTGATATACTGTTTCTTAAAAGGACGTTTTATGAAAGGCTTTTGAGTATTAATGTGAGTGGTGAATGTGCTGCTGCTGTTGTTTCGTTATTTTTTCTTTATTATTATTATTATTAAAATTTCTCACATCCTTCTGGGGAGTTTTTTTTTTTTTTTTTCCAATATTTTTTTTTTTTTTTTTTTTTTTTTTTTTTTTTTTTAAGTAAATGACCATTACTCGGAGGCGTTTTGGCCTAGAGCCTTCAAGCTTAGTCAGGTTAATCGCCCAGCTGCGACTTCTGGCCAAATATGATGGCAATCCATAAACCGAATCACGGATATTAACCAGAACTAAACGACTTCCAGGAGGCTATCTTAGAAACCGCTAAAGCTAGCAATCTGAATGTTGCTGCAATACAGCCTTAAGGCAGCCACATTGCGAAGAGGAGTATGGTTCCAAACAGTTGATAAATTATTCTCTGAGATCGCCTGTGATAAAACACTGGGACTTTTCCGGATACTCCAATAGTCACCTATTTTTCCATGATGGATTAAAGCTAGAGCCACCAAGCTTGGTGGACTTACAGACTGCGATGACCTGAGGCGACATGCACAAGATCAGTGACCTCAACCTCAAGGTCTGTTTATAGCTCGACTTCTCAGAGGCAATGACTGTGGGAAGTATTTCTTTACCAATATTGACCGTGAACAATTTTACGATGTTCTTGTTATTACTATTATTCCCACGTGACTGCCATTACTGTTATAATTTTAGAGTGGCTGCAGTTATGAGTGAGATTCTTTACAAACATCTAAGAAACTACAACAGGGGGCGAACTCATAAGAACCTATGAAAGTACATACCGATACAACTTCTTAAAAATTCGCCCCCGAATGGGAATGAACCTCACCCAAGAGCTTTGTTGCATTCATGCGCTACCGATGCGCCCACTGGAGTCTCCGTAAAGTAAATTTTAAAGTAAAAGGAACTGGTGTCTGGTATAAAGCCAGAATTGATGGCCCTGTTATGTGATGCAAGAGCTGTGTACGACTGGCAACTGAGTGGTATGTATAAGAACGACGTTAGTGAAATAAACTAAATCTGCATCTACTTTTTTCACACTGATTTAAAGTTACTAAAGTATCTAAAGATTTATCGTGAAATGCAGTAATGAAAAAAAGCAGCTATAACCACGGCACTCTCAGATGGTGTTTTTTTTGCTTTAGATTATTTATCGAAATATTATTACGATTGTGTGATTCGATTGCGTGACGTAATCGTAATCAAAACATTAAGATTTTCTGAAATCATAAAATGATGGAGTTATTAACATAAATTTGCAAAATATTAGAGTACCTGCGTCGTAGTCTGTCGGGCCGTCTCCACTCCCTGATCCCTCCTCACTCCCTCCACTACCTGACCCCTCTGTGCAGTCCTCGTCGTCCCCACACTCGCTAGGCCATGGACCAGCAGGTGTGCTCTGTAGAGTAGCGTTAACTTATCTTAATTTTTGTTAGGGTATGGCTGTAAAATTAGCCTAGGTTAGGGATGTAGAGTTTGGATAGCCTAGTTATGACTAAGAAAAAAATAATTAATGCTTGGTTTGTACGTTGGAAGTGCAAATATGTTCTCGTAATTCATGAGAAAATTAGTTTTTTCTTATTTATTTATTTATTTATTTATTTGCGTCTCTTCATGCAGGAAATATGTATTAAAACTTTCCTGGTAAATAACACACACACACACACACACACACACACACACAGTGGTAGCGTTCTCGCTTGCCATCTGGTAGACGGGAGTTCGCGCCTCGCTCAGGTTGCGAAAAGTTTCACTGACGAAGTGGGTGGTTACTGTCCCCCTTGAGCAAGGGGATGAGTGTGCATGTGTGAAGGTCACAGCCTTGCCCATAGATCGGACTATATGAGCTCTCAGCTCCCTTCCGGGAGGGTAAAAGCTGACGATCATTACCATCAAGTGATCCTGACCGACCCGGTGAGTTACATATGCATGCATATCCCAACTTCCCACTGTCTATTGCATCAGCCCTTCAACTTTGTCTCCCTCATCCCACAAATATCCTGCCGGGCATAAATATTTGCCTATTTAATGCTTCTTTTACAGCAAAATTTAATTCCAATTAATTTGCAGTTCGTACACCCGTAATATTTCCTTGACTAGGTTGGTCCCGATCCAAGGCTTTCTTCTTCCATTTCGAGTAATATATAATAATAATGAGTGGGTTGCTAGTCCAGCCCCAGGGTCAGCAAACATACCCATTCTGCATTCAGCTGAACTAGAAAGCATCATGTAGGCATAGTATGTGTGTGTAAAGAATTACTGATCGGAATTGGCTCTATTTATCTTTGGCCAAGTTCCCTGCTTAGAAACGTCAACAGTGACTATAACTAAGCTAATGATCACTGTCCAAATACCACGGCAATTCATCGTAGAGCTACTGGA